>JACXGK010003310.1:24668-36414 GCA_016801125.1 Novumbra hubbsi | reverse complement strand
GCAGGTTTCCTCACAAATGTTTTAGGTTTACAAATGTTAAAGACATTTAATTAACACTTACTTTTCAAGGGATTATGTCTGGACCGTAAAGGACCTTGATAGCCTTTACTATCAGATTCAAATCCTCTGAAATCGTCTCCCTGTAAGGAAATGAAAGATTATTGTCTAGATAAACACAACAAAATGTATTGTTTTAATTAACTCATGTGGTTAAGGGGTGACTAACAGAGTAATTTGATCTGTTGGAGTGTTCAAACAACTTGTATTTTCCAATATAATAAATATCCTATGTTTACATCAGTAAGCTTCAAGAACACTGAATTATGAAATTTAAAGAAAAGAAAAAATATTTTGTATACCGATGGCCAGCAAATCAAGCAAACATGAACTGACATGGAATCCTTTTTAGGTAACATGCAAACAACACTCACTGTGAGACTCAAAGGTATATGGTTATAAAGCAGCCTAAAAGGGAACATTTCTTAAAGATGTGCATTTAATGCATTAAGCCAATCATGCTAAGCAGCTTACATTATAAAGGCACATCATGTAACAATTCTGGTAACCAGTAGTATTAAATGGCAGATGAGGTTTTAGGTCAACATTGCGTGATAGTAAGCAGGCCAATGCTGATGACTGATCAAGATACTAATTTGGGACAAACAACCACAAACAAGTAACTGTATTACAACAAAAAGAGCCTACGTGACTTCATTGATTTTTCATACTGGCTATGACTTTGTAAAATACAGCCATAAATAACAGATGAAAAATAAAGATCTACCCAGCTGGCCAAAAGCAAATGGCTACTAAAGTGCTTATAGCGAGTTCTTTTCCGATCCATAACCTTTTTTTTTTATGATCAGCGCAAAATGTCTCAAACATGTATTTGAACCTGTGAATTTATTACATAGAGCAGAGGGTATAAACTGGCTAGCGTTGAACAACTAGCTAAGAGGCTTGTAGCACTTCATCCATGTAAGCATCACTTTAATTCCTTCAAGTCGATATATTCCTGAGATTAGGCTGGGACCTGGCAAGATGTAATTACTTTACATGAATAAATAATGGAATATATAATCTGTCTTTACTAGAAGTTAGGTATGTCACTGGCATTGTTATTAAGACTCAATGACATAAAGCTCAATACACTGTACAACATTTGCAACACACGCTCAAATATTGTCAGGCACCACCAATTGTTGATTTCTGAAGTGCATTTCCAATGGAATATAAAGATATGCATACTGTATTTGTCAGGCAAAACCAGTGCTTCCTGGTACTTAAGCCTGGATATGCGAGCACTGGCTTCACAACTTTTGGCAACACAACAGATCATTAACTGGACAACTATCAAGATGCCCAACTAGCTCAAACGCACAAACGTGGCACAAATTGCACTTTTATTTAAACCAAACTAAAGATATTTCATTATTTATTTAAGCAATTTAACATAAGTATTAGTATTGTTGTAATTGTTACTATAGTCGGTCAATTACCCATTTTTTGTTTTATTTATCTGAAACAATTGTTGATCAAGCTCTAATTCCGCTAGCAATGGATTACAGAAAAATGACACCCTTAGCTGCTTGACATGATGGGATATTTGATGAAAATATAGATGTAAAAAACATAATTACATAATGCCATCACTTTTTTTTGGCAACCACATTTTTGAAATGTCTTGTCTGATCTTGACCTTTGGTTATTATTTAATAATTTAACCTTTTATTTTACCAGGTATGGTTTACCAATCAAGAACCAATTCCCATTTGCAACGATGGCCTAGACAAAAGCAACAACAAAAAATGCTAAACAACACAAAAATACCAAGTACCCAAATATAAACTATATACACAAAGGGCAGGAAACAAAATAATTTACATGAGTAAATGCAAATACTGAGATGGGGTGTTTTTAGTTTTCTGTAGTTTATTCCATTCATTGGCCCCAGAGAAGTAAAAAAAAAAAAAATACAATAATACCAGGTACGGGCTTTAAGAATGACCAGAGTAAGGTCACTTATAAAGCACATGTTTATCTTGCATGAAGAACTATAGAGGAGCGAGCTCAGGAAAATAACTAAAAATGGTTTAATCAAATGCAAACAGTGAGTTTGACAACCAGCTAATTTTAGTGTAGAAATCGCAATGGTATATGTTATATTGGGCATTTGTTAAAAAATTAATGGCATTATAGAAAGCACTTTCCAATTTCTTAAGGTGACTATTTGCAACAAGATCATGAAATACATTGTGGTGTTTTGCAGAATGGCAAAAAGAAGCTTTGATGTGAAATTTGAAACACATTTTGGATAAGATGTGATTAGGTATTAATGTACACTGCACGAGAAAATTGAGGGAACAAATAATCAAAGTATAACACCAAGATATCAATCTGTCCAGTATGGAAACATAAGTGATTGTAAATCGAGGACACCTCTTTTGGTACAAATTAAATTGACAACAGATGCCCTGGAGAGGCAACCCTGAAAAAGGGAATGTTTTTTCAGGGGGTGGCCACAGACAGTTGCTCTTTCCTTATCCTTCCTTACTGATTCGTCTCTAGTTTTGCTAGTGTCCTTCTCACTCACGCATGAAGCGTTACCTGCAGCCCATATAAGTGGCAAAGGCAGTCCAGTGCCTCCAGGTTGGCACATCCATAAGTGCCGTCACAAGAAGGTTTGCTGTGTCTCCCAGTACAGCCTCAAGAGCATGAAGGAGATACCAGGAGACAGGGCCATTACACAAGAAGAGCTGGACAGGGCAGTAGAATTGAATAAACCTAGCAGCTGGACTGGTATCAGCTCCTTTGTTTGAGGAAGAACCCTGCCAGAGCCCTACAAAATGACCTTCAGTGGGCTACTAGTCTGCCAAACTGTCAGAAATAATTTGGCCCTGGTCAAAGTTACTTGTATCCTACACTTGTCCATTCTTCCTGCACCTAACATCAACTGTGTGGGACAAAATGTTCACTTGCTGCCTAATATATCCCACCCACTGACCAGTGCCATGGTGAAGAGATTATAAGTCTTATTTACTTCACCGGTCTGTGTTCATAATGTTATGGCCGATCAGCGCATGTTTAGCTTGGTGAAGATCACATTTCTAGTCCACAAGTCTGAACCAGTGCTATTCAAGAAAGTTCAGATTTTTGAGGAACGCTCCCATCCGGCATAGTGACATTGAATTACATTAAGGTTGTTGTGCTGTGGAACAAGGTTGTTAAGTAAATGTACCCGCCATTGTGCAGACAACATACATGCAATGAAAACAATGCACGTTAATATGATTCCAGGGAGGTTGTTTATCTCCCCAAAAAATATATTTTAGCTTTGGAAGTACATTATTTTGTCAGTGCAATGTGTACTTGGAAGTGTTAACAAAATGTTGTGTATACCTTATAATGAAGGATGCAATCTAGACAAGAAAGCCCATTCCATGGACTTGTTGTGCTAGCAATCTAGAGTACATAACAAAGGTATCCAAAAGAAATGAGTTTCGTATTATACTGATACAGAATTGATCTAAATATTGGCAAAAAGAATATTGCGGTATATTCCTGAATTGTTGTTCCCCCTTCCCTAGCATCTTCTCTGGTGACGTTGAACCATGCCCATACTCCAGCCATCTTATGTTGTTGTTTTCAAGTTCTTTTTGCCTTAACTTTTATCTTCAGCGAAATAAAGCATGTTTAATAAGATTTCAATCGGAAGGATGAGTTTGTCACTCAAGAAAGGAAAATGTGTAACTTTTGGCCCTTAACTCCTTGCCAAAATCAGATATTTGGGGGGTCATTTTTACACTTCACGATGAATTCATCCAATGAATTGAGGCAACTGCATGTAATAAAGCATAACGTTTTCTTTCAATTCAACAACTAATTTTAACAGTTACATCATCAGCGAAGGCAAGTGAGACAGTTCCAGTAGCAACCACATATGGTAAACCCATTACATGCCATCCACAATATTTCACAGATATGAAAGAATACTGTGGCTTTTAGGTAGCTCCTTTCCCCTCCCAACGTTCCTCCTGCCACCACCCAGGTATAAAGTTAACGTTAATGCTTGTCTCATTAGGCAACACATGCAAAACTATACATACTCTTGGGTTCTCTTTATTCAACTGTTATCTGGTCATTTATTTTAAGGCTAACTGGTGGTTCACACCGAGCAGTCCAGTCTCTGTCCTTCTGCCTGTGAAGTATAGTGAGGCGGTAGTGGCTGACACATGGAAGCCTACCTCAGTGACCCTGACCTGTCTGAGAGTGGTTTGGATTTTTATTTCTTCATTATGGTGAGCATTCTTTGGTCGTCTAACATATGCCATCCACTGCTGAGCTCACCAGAGTTTTGCATCTCTTTGAATTCATCAGGTTTTTTCAGTGTTTCTGATTTTCTTTTCAGAATTGTTCTTTTCTCTTTTAAGTCCCTAACGGCTGCCTATACTTTTACTGACACCACTTTGTCCGCAATAGGTTTTTCTTTACACAGCTATAACAAGCTAATTTTATCCATCACTAGATAATTAGCAAAAATTAAGGCATGTTTATTCCCTAGTGACTGAACCCCCTTTGTAATTTCAGCAGTAAGCGAGTTATGGAGAAAGACAATTCATTAAGTTCTTTAAATGACAATAGACTTTTAATGCACATCAAGGAATATGTGTTTACATGTTAAGGCCAGACAGCACACGGGTCCCTGTAGTGTAGAAACCTTGCCTAACTGGGTAAAAACACCTAAAGGGCATTCTGTAATTTGGGTAAACTAACCCTCTAGGTAAAATTTGACTTTATTTCAGGTGACAAAAAGTGGTTTATTACAAGCAAGTAATCTGAAGTTTCTAACGTCTGCTTCCAAAAAGTTTTTCTTGGCTCATGGCCTGGCTTATTTCAGGCCAAGACTCATTTAACATAAAATTGCAGGAAGGTCAATTCATTCTTTACGTTAATCATTCACAAACCGTCTAACCACATATTTCTAATTGTCTTCCTCCAGTTAATGCCTCGCCATCCATGAACAAAGATGAATTACCAGGTAACTACAGCACCAACAATTTAACCAGTAATGCCTGCGAACTGGGGGCGCATAGTTCTCTAGCTACACCTGCTACATTACGCCTGTTAATATGAAAATAAAATCGATATTTGGAAGCGCCATTATATAGGCTACCGAGAGTAAGGGTCCACGTCAGATTAAAAACGTGAATGTTTGCGAAATTCTAGGATAGGCCTAGGTTAAATATCAAACTGGGAAATGCAATATGCTTTCAAAGATGGTACTCCACTTGCATGCAATAACATTGAAAATGGGATGCAACAGCAGGCCAAGCAACATCTAACATCATGACAAATACTCACTACTGTACGGAGTTTCGTTATCATTACTTTCCCTCCAATGACTGATCCAACTAGCTCCGTTAGCCTAGCTACATTAATTGACTCAGTGACTGCGACAAAAACTGACCTGGGTGACATTCTGCATGCAATCTTTTTTTATAGGAACGTAAACTTATTCTAAATAAGCATAATTCGATACACTAGAGGTAGCTAACATTAGCTACAGTAGTTAGCTAACCACTTACATGTATTAGAAATCTGACGTAGCCCCCTCCCCCTCTTGAATTCATAGAAAATGTACGTTAGCAAGCTAACGTTATGCACCGTTCGTAACTCACTGCAGCAATTAGCATAAACCAACTAAAGTAACTACAAAATGTTACGTTATCCATAATTAAGACACACTTTTAACACTACCCACATGTCTTACTAACGTGGGTGCAAATTATTTGTGGTACATCGTAAGGCTAGCTTACCACAAAACCCTATGCAGACATAAACATTAGCCTTACCCTTCTTTGTTAGCTAGCTAGCGTTAATGACGAACATCTCATGATGTAGTTACTGTACAGTAGCTTGCAAATGTTGACACTTCTAAACGTAGGTACACCATACAAATGCACACACTAACACAGGTTACCAAAATGACATGATAAAAGTAGCAAAAAATACTAACTCCAGCAGCGATTTTGGCTCTCACCTCTTCGCTCCCACTTGAGCTGTACCCAGCCTCCCCTAGGCTCTTGTGATTTGCCTCTATCCCAAGCAAGCGCAAGTGGGACTGGTCCTCGTTTAACGATAGTACCAGGCTTGAGGGCCTTGGGCCTCCATTAGTAGCATCGTCAGCTTCTGTCCCTGATCGGCCTAGTTGCCATCGCTTCTCAGAACGCAAGCGGCTGCGAGACGACCAAGGCCGACCAGGGAAGCGACCTCTGGGTGCAGCAGTACCACCCTGGGCTCCTATGGCAGCCGCGGTTGCCGATCCGCAACCCGCTGCCGCCATCATAGCTTCAACAACAACACGGATAGCGACTTGAGGTGAGACAAGAGGGAAGGCGCGAGATAGGGAGGGGGGACTACACAAAGCTGCTGGGAAATGAAGTCTTTCCAGGAAAATATTTACAAGAATACCTAAAAAATGTATGGTCATGAAATGTTTGCAGACGTACTCAGCCATAAAAGGTATAACCTGTTGTTTTTAATAATAAAATAACAGACACTTTGCTTGATCATCGTTGAAGTATTTACCCTATTAGCGGTGATAATTAACTACAATGCCCAGCGCCCCTCAAGGAAAATAAATAAATACACATTTTGTGAATGGCCGTCAGTGATATATATTTATATAATGAATTGTCACCGAGGTACCAAAATGTGTTCTCTTAAGGGGTTCTTCTTTCTGTTATGTTGTTTGTGAGGGGGGGGGGGGGTAGGCATATTGTTATATTGTTTTTAACCAATGAACTTCTCTGACTGAGTAACATTTACACAAAAGTTACCACTGCATGGTTCATTTAAAAAATATATATATATTTCGCCTGGCTATTCAGATAACATGCACAGTTAATTATTACACAGTAGGAATAGTATCCCAGTTAAGATGCGATAAGGTAGGCCGTGTTTGAAAGGATTAAAAGTCTAAAATATTGTACAAATTATTGTACATTAAAACCAACTACTCGGTGTTTGTCTAAGTTAGTCAGTCAGTTGATAACACTTTTCCCATGATACATTGTGGCTTGATCCTCTCTTTTAACTACATTAGCCAGACTGATATGACGCTGGTGGCCCAAAATGGTATATGGACGTCGCTGTTTGTTCTCCTGGACAGCAAATTGAAAGCGGAACATGTTGAATTCCTCTTTTGTGTTGGTGTTTTGGGTAGTTTAGGGAAATATTATTAAGCAATCGGACATATATTTCAACATTTATACACGCCAAAAGCTGTTGACGTGTATATATTTCAAGATTACAGGTAAATCCGTGTTAAATTCGCATTGATGCAGTAATAGTTGCTAGTGAAGAAAATAGCTGTTAGCATTGTACCATTTTGTAGCTAAACTAAGATATCTATTAGCTATCCGGCTACGCTATTGCAGGCCAACACTACTGTACTGTATATGCGTATATGACTTCACTTTTAAAACTAAGTTCCTACAATACATTTTCTTTTGCAACGGTGTCGTTTAAATACCTAATTGTAGTATATTCTGCATAATATGTGGATAGTATAGGCCACATCTGGGTGAATCACAAGACTTGTTGTTCCCTGTTTTATCGATAGGGGACACCCAAGTATTTTAAGGGCACTAACAGGAAGCCCAAACAGACAACTCACTTTTAAACTTTTCATTCATATTCCAAGGTGTATTTGTAAAGCTGTCAACATTCACCTTTATAATAAGGGAAAAAACAGGAAATCAACATGAATCTAGAGCGTCTTCCTAACAACGAGAAACTCAGCCTCTGCAGGAAGTACTACTTAGGTAAGTTGGCAAAAGTATAGATGGTACATCAAGGAAGTTGTTACACTCAGGCTACATTAAGATTGTAATTGTCTTACAAATAGTTCCTAACATAATACCAATCCCACAAACCTTTATTATACTGGCACTGCCTTACTCGGTCATTGGGCTAACAGGGATTTGAACCCTGGTCTTGCATTTATTTACATGATTTATTTGTTCCATATGTTTTCCTGGCCTTTTGCATATGTTATTGTTTATTTGTTCCATATGTTTTCCTGGGGGGTGTTCCAGAAAACTTGATTAGCTAGTAATCAAGATCTCTTGAGCCAGAATTCGATGAAATCGTGAATTTACGCTTCCACAAACTGAGATCAAAGTTATTCAATATCACTAACTATAACAACTCATCCTCTGAAGCTAACCTGCTCTGAAGCTAACCTGCTTTCTGGCATTTAATTTATCTCACCAATCTACGGAAGCAACATATTCCCAACGCCAACAACTGGTTCTTAACTGACTTGAATATTCATGTTTTTACATTGAGGAATCATGCAGTAATTCTGTTATCTTTCTCTCAGGTGGATTTGCATTCCTTCCATTCCTATGGCTGGTGAATGTGGTGTGGTTTTTCAAAGAGGCATTTGTAAAGCCAACGTATACAGAACAACTCCAAATCAAAACATGTGAGTGTCAGTCAGCTGGTCAGTCTATGTATATAAAAAAGTATGTTTGGGGTTATTGTACTTTTACACACTATTAGTGGAGTACACATTCCTTGTGGCTCATCTACAAAGTGTATACATTTATGTACGTCTTATACAGTAATTTCTGTATGGTCCATAATGAAAAATTAGGATTCAACTAAAAGAATAGCTATGGCTATGAAATACCTTCATTTTTGTGAAATAAAAGCATGTCACAATAAATTAAAATGTATTTTCTTTTTTAAGATGTAAAGCGATCAGGACTAGGATTGCTTCTGTGGGTGGCTGTACTCACAACTTGGATAACCATATTCCAGCACTTGAGAGCAGAATGGGGAGCTGTTGCAGACTACATTTCCTTCACCATTCCACTTGGCATTCCCTGAGACTGAACAAGGCGGGCAACAATAAAGCTTTGTTCACTATTTGAACTGATGGTCCACTCATACACACTAAAGAATGTCCCATATATATAGCTTTGATTATTGTCATTAGGCTAAAGGAATGTGTGGGATACTGTACAGAACTTGACCATGGCAGAATTAATAAAAAAATATCTTAAAGGCTGTAATAGTGAAATGTTTTCTAGATTTTAATGTATCATTTTATATTTATGTGGCTTTGGTGATTACCCTTTTCCCAACACTGGTTTTGTGGATGTCTCAACGCATTTTAGTACGTTTTTTTTTTTTGGCCCCAATTGTGTAATAACCATAATACCATTTTAAAACATATCAATAACTGCATTTCTTTCTATGTTAGTGACTGTAATTGGGTCAAATAAATTCTCTTCATGAATATAAGTGCAAGTCTATTTTATTAGCCATAATAAACCACGCCCTCTGCTGGAGAGGTTTATTAGCCATAATAAACCACGCCCTCTGCTGGTGAACTGATTGTATGAGACTGGTCAGTATTTGAAGATATGGAACAAACATGTTTATTAAATCCTCACCCTTTTGAGCTACGTAGAGCTTAAGAGCAGATGACTAGAGACATAATCACATTCAATGGAAGCGTTATCCTGGAAAAGACCCCTACTTTTTACATTGTTCACATTTCTCAATATAACCAACCAAAGAAGTTGTCAATCAAATAGGAGAGAACCATTAAAAAGATCATAACCGGTGACCAAAAATAACTTGTTCTGTAAATAAAAATCCTCACAGTTCACCCAAACATGTCTCAAGGATGGTCAGGTGTGTTAACATGGCAGTTCAACCCCCAAAAAAATTTGCTTAACATTATCCTCTGAAATAGAAAGTGCTTAATTATATTACATAAAAAGAATGCAATAAAATGTCCTGTAGTTGTTTGTGTAAACGTTTAAAATATTGTACAACATTTGTAAGTTCCCAAATGTTTAATATTATCATGGGGGCTTCAGAAAACACAACAGCAAAGTTGTTGTAAATGTGAAAACAATTTATTGTAGAAATGTTTCCGTTACCACAGAAATAAATAAAATACAATGCTTTTGCACAAACAGTAGTTTGGTTCTATGTGTGCTCAACACCAGTTGTCACTCCTCCTGGAATTCATTCAAAAGTGAGTTCACCTCGCTGGGAAAAGAAATATACACATTTAGACAATTTTGTAAGGTTGGTTCTATTCTAGGCTTAGCAAAATATGATATCCCTCTAGGGAGTTTGTATATACAATTATCTGCAACATGAAAATCTTAACATGTCTAACATGGTCTTGGTTTTAGCCTTTACATAACCAAAAGCTGCATTTGCAATAAGGGTGGGCAGACTTTTGACATCCACCAAACACACTGTATAACTACAAATAAGTAATGATGAAGTGAAGGTCATTGTCAAGTGATGTCTCTAGGGAACGATCATTTACCTGATTTGCTCTTTCACCCACGTCCTTTGCTGCCGTAACACATGCAGTAAGGGGTCATCTTCAAAATCTCTCTCGTCTGAATCTTTAGGGGCGGAAATATGCACTTGAAATATCCTAGTCACATATTATTACACGGTTTTGAATAAACCAACCAAAGGGCTCGCCGGGACTTCTACCCTCAGAGGCCAAAAACCACGATTGAGCTTGACTCTGGCTGACCAACACCGAACCCAGACAGTGCTCAAAAGGCCATGTCACCACGGCACCAACCGGGAGCGCCACTGTTTGGCTCTTTTCATAATCTTTCATGCGTGACAATTATATTGTAGCAACTATATTAGGTGTGTTCCTCCTGCTACCTGGAGGTTAAAGGTCACCACTCGTCTCCACTGCGGGCATCCTCACCTTCAGCCTCCTGCAGCAACTGAGCTACAATCTCCCGTGGCGGCTGCACATTGGAGGGGGGGCTGGGGGGCACGGGACAGGTGTATATCGGAGAGTCCAAGGACACGGGGGACCTTGGCAGGTCCGTGGAGTCTATGGTCGGGAACAGTACTTCTGAAATGACCTGCCAGGGAACATGAATATGCTTATATATTGTCATTAACGACACCCGATCCGTGCAAGTAGAAGGGTATTCGTGTAGCATCATGGAGGCTGATGTTAACTGACCTGTCCCAGGGCACTGTGAATGGGAGAGGGAGGAGGAGCGCAATCTCCCCGCCGGCCCTCACTTACTGGCCTTCTGTCCTGTTGCCCTGCATCTCTGTCGGGCTCCTCCCGCCATTGTGTGACCATATCTGGGCCCCTGTTGCCGTGTCGGCTCACACCACCAGGCCTCTCGGGAAGGACTCCTTCACCAGCATTTTGCCTACAGAGGAGTTCTCAATGAGTTTAGCATGGGCCACATATAATGGCCCTCCTTCTCAATGAGTTTAACATGGGCCACATATAATGGCCCTCCTTCTCAATGAGTTTAACATGGGCCACATATAATGGCCCTCCTTCTCAATGAGTTTAACATGGGCCACATATAATGGCCCTCCTTCTCAATGAGTTTAACATGGGCCACATATAATGGCCCTCCTTCTCAATGAGTTTAGCATGGGCCACATATAATGGCCCTCCTTCTCAATGAGTTTAACATGGGCCACATATAATGGCCCTCCTTCTCAATGAGTTTAACATGGGCCACATATAATGGACCTCCTTCTCAATGAGTTTAGCATGGGCCACGTATAATGGACCTCCTTCTCAATTGAGTTTAACATGGGCCACATACAATGGCCCTCCTTCTCAATGAGTTTGGCATGGGCCACATATAATGGACCTCCTTCTCAATGAGTTTAGCATGGGCCACGTATAATGGACCTCCTTCTCAAT
>JACXGK010003310.1:0-24568 GCA_016801125.1 Novumbra hubbsi | reverse complement strand
TCCGTAGACTCAGTCAAGGAAGATGGTGCTGCAGAGGATCCTAATTTACTACTGGAGGTGTCTCCGGATCCGGTCTGGGCATTGGGCTTCTGGAGGGTCCGGTGAGCCCCAGGGACCCCCCTTCGTCTTGGGGTTCTCTGGTGACCACCCGGAAGGGAGTGAATGGGGCAGTGCAGGACATCACAGAGGAGGCACATATGGGAATGGACCACAGGACTTGGTTGCAACTTCGAAACCGTGTGGCTGGAGATGAGGAGTGGGGGCGTTGGGGCAGTTGCAGCAGGGTACAGTCCACCAGGGGCACTAGTCTCCTGGGGGTCTGGAGTGAACGAGGGGGTGGCTCTGTAACGGTCAGTTATATTCTGCTGGACCTAACCAAAGGGAACAAATCAAACCATATCAAGGACGAACTGAACGTAAAAAATGATGTGGATCAGTTTCAAATATTTTGGAAGGAACAAACACTTTGATGCATCCACACGGTATGTGTTTGAATGGAATTCCATAGTTGTTCATCCAAGTGTAGTAGACAGTGGTAGAAACCTTCTGAGCCTCCTGGTTGACAGGTGGCTGGTGTTGGTTTGACTGGGACCACTGCCTAGCCTGCTCAATCTTCCTCCTTAGGCGCCACTGAAACAGGATGTCCTCCTCCGGGCGTGGGCGGGGGGCTTGTGGATCCAGCACTAACGGCTTGGTCGTGGGGCCGGTATAAACATCTGATGACGGTGTGGTGCAAAGTAAGTTCAGATATAATGTGGAAAAGTAACAAAAGAAACATAAGAAAATGTGACCAGGTGAGATTAGGTAAAGTATTAAAAGCATGGTATAATAAAAGAAATCTCATGCTGTTTAGAAGATAACTCAAGTAAGTCAATTCAAACGTGATTTCCCATCCTCCATGTCTCACCTTGGGCTGAGTTGACAAGACTGGATACTAAAGGCCTTCGGACTGGCTCATCAACGCTTACAGGGGATGAAAAATCAGAGCACCCCAGGCCCTCAGAGCTGATGGGTATCGATCCACTACTGTGGGACTGCTCACTGAAAATAGAAGGGGAAAAAAAGAATTCAGACTGACTGAAATAATAATGACTTGAGCCCCAACCTGGACAGTGTATTAAACTCCTCCCACATCTCTACCTTTGGTGTACCAGCTTGCTGGCCTTCTTTTGTAGCTGCAGTAGCTCTTGGCCTCCAAGGTCACAGTGAGAGGAGTCTGACATTTCCTGCCGGGGGATTAGACAGAGGCCAGTGAGTGCAACGGAGGCATCATATCCGGTCATCACATCATTGTGGGAACATTCAAAGCTTTGAAGCTGTGAACTATATTCTGGAAATTCCCTCCGGCATACACAGCAAACCTGAAAGGGAGCTGACCGTAAACAAGAAGCGATAGGAACGTTAAACAAGAGTAACAGATGAATAATCACAGAACAGTTCTCTTATGAACTCCTATAAAGACAGTGATTGGGCGTAACATGTGGTATTGGTATGCAAATAGTTATAATGTGCACTGTTGCTCTCCCTCTCTGCATTAAGGTCACTTGTCTCAATCATTCTGGCTCTGACAAATCTGACAGCATAAACCTGTCTAATACTAACATACTGCACCAGACAAAAACTCATACCAAAACGGAACGTAAAGTGGACAGAGCTGTATCGACTGACACCCCTTCTCTGCACTGACACCCCTTGGCCCTCTCCCATTCAACATTTGGAAAAGACTTACCACGCCACTGAGATCATAGAGACCCGTACATTGGGATGACTCTGCGTCATACCGAAACTGCCCAACGGGACTGAGCGGGGTGGCTGTTTTATTTCTAGCAGAAAAGCCTGTGTGCATGAAGAAATAGGTAACTAATAGTATGTCTAACTCGGTTGAAATATATATTTTTAAAGTAGCTAATTCAAGTTGTAAACCTTTGTTAGTTGTGTGGGTTGGTGTAGAACTGGATGGTAGAGGGGAAGAGGATAGCCACCAGAATAGCTGCTGGTCCTCTCCCACTATGGACGACATTTGCTGGCGTTCCTCCCGACTCTGTGGCCTTCCGTGACGGAAGCGTTCTATGTATCTGGAGATGCAATCATCGCTGTTTATTATGATCAAGCCTTAGGACACATAATTAATCGATGCAATGATTTCTGATGAACTCATCGCTTATTGTGGATACCGTCACACAAACATACTTTCCCAAAACGGAATTTGGAGGCTCTCCTTTCCCAACACCTGATGTTGGGTCCTTTATTAGTGTGTCCCTGTTCAGGGATGGTGGAGTGTTGGCAGAGGAAGACCCAAGATCAATGGAGGGCCAGGAATCAGAGAAACTAGTCTGGCCCTCTGTGTCTGGAGGACAGTGCGCAAAGTGGCGAGGTGATCCGAGGAAACACTGGTCCTCTGGGCTTAGTGAGTTTATCTTGGGTGGATCCGGGCTAGACCGCTGGGTAAGTCGAACAGGGCTCAGAATCTAAGGAAAACCAGAAAAAAGTTTTGGATTTACACTGTATTGGAGGACGTGCATTTAGAAATTACCCTGGAACCCCCGAAAGTGGTTTCTCACGGTTTTCCTTGCTTGCTTAGAAATGTTACTGATGAGTGAAGGGCTGTAATGTGTTTTTTGAAGAGGGGGGTCTGGCGGAAAGGGATTACTCCTTGTGAACACAGCAGCACCACTAGAAGAGACACATTTAAAATATTTATAGTGAGAGATTGCTTTAAAATAATCATGCATATCCAATTCTCAAACAGTTTCACTTCACCTGGATGTCATGTTGTCAACACCTGCATCAACTCACAAACTGGACGAGAAGTGTCACAGCCCAGATGTACCCTACGCGTAGCTGCGGTCAGAGACAGTGTTATTGACTGGGTCAGAGTTAGCACGTTGTGTATTTTATTAAACAGATTCGAAGGAGAGTCGACAACTCAAAAAGGTTGTTCCTGTTGATAGCTGGACTATCTGTATGGGATCACTGAAATGGGAACGTGTATTACATTACAAAAAGCAGGTACTTGCCATATAACGTCTTCAACATCCCGAGTTAGCTATCACTCGGATGAGCAACGAAAAAAAACACGACTCACGCAGCCCGCCTTCCGGGATTACATCTGTTGAACGTTTTTGAGCCAGTTACCAGGCAACCAAACTGATGAATATAATAGTTTTAGATTTGGTATGTACTGCCTGTATGAATATAATCGACTTGATTTGCCTGCATGTGATTACACGTTTAATTAATGATAACTTCTAATTCAACTATTTAACTGATTCTGGAATCTTAAAGTGACGTTCGCATAGGACATAATTCTTCACTACTATAAATTCTATCCAATCTATAAAGCGTTAGCTTGTGACTGACATCACTGTGAACCAATAGAAATCGTATAGTTATCTCAAGATTGTCCAATCAGTAGACAACAAACGACTTGCGCGCGGAAGAGGAAAGTCTAATGAAACAAATCTAACCACAAGCCACTGAAGCCAGCAAACTAGTAGTTTTCTAGAGGTAAACAAAATACAGTATGTTGTTAATAAATACCTAGCAACGTAGATGTTCTGCAGTTGAGAAATGTTAAATTATGTATTCATATGTCATTGTATTACCTTGTTAATCAGCTTTAAACGTTTACTCAAATCAAGAAAATACGTAGCTAGCTTGTAGCTAACTACTGCTAGCTACAGTAATCAATTCGCTCTATGCTGTAATTTCTGTAACTTAATACAAATGTTTTGGGTTTCCTTGTACCATGTAATCATTATTAGCAAGTAATGATTACCTAACTTTTTACCCATATTTTATAACGAACCAACTAGCTAGCTAAATGTTAACGTTTTTATTTTATTTCAGTGTTAGGTTTTGCTGATCATGCACCATGTCAAGATCAAGACTGAGAAGCCAGGTGGGAGTTCAAACATTTCCCAAAACCCTTTAGGTTACAATAACAATCCATAGCAACAGGGGACAGCATTGATATGCTTGTTTTGAAATCTTCTGTTCTACATTTTTCTATATTTATTCTAAATAATGTATGTGTCGTAGTAATGTCAAGCTTTGACTTATATTTGACAGATCCAGAGGGGAGTGGTGCACGTAGTCGACTAGATGCAGTATTACAAGGTCTGGTGGAGAAAAGTGACAGTGAGAGGTTGGTGTTTTGACTTTATTTTGAAAGAGACAGTACATTTAGCGGCTTGGAAACTAGTCTATTAACTAATTAATAATAATTACTTAGTTACTTCCTGTAGAAAGTAAAGCATTAAGTTACATATACATTACTTTAAGGTCATTTCTTTTGATTCTATATTCATGTGTTGTTCACTTATGCCCCAAAGGCACACATTTAATGGGACTGAATGATAGTTAGGTATTGCATAGTTGGTGTCACACCGGCATATAACATTATTAATCATTATACAGCAAGACTGACCAATCTTCTTATCTAAAGTAATCATATACCATAATGAAAAATAATTTTGTATTGCATGTGCTTGGACACAATTATGTCTTTGAGCTCTACTGAGAATTTCCTCAAACTTTTGACTTGGTTGGGAGCTGATTCAGACAGTTTAGATATAGACAGCCTTTCCAAATGATCTCCAAAGAAATGTATTTACCACAGAAGTTTTTGTATGAATTTACTAACATATCTAAAAAAAAAAAAAAATGTTGGTCATTGTTGTGTAGATTGCTGAAAAAGTTTATTGTAGATATTTTAGAATATGGCTTTAACACAAAAAAAGTTGGAAATGGTGAAAGTGGTCAGACTCTTTTCCAAATGCACTGTAACATCTACACGCTTTGAAATACATTATTTTCATCAATACACCTTCAATCATCCTCTACTGCCTTATAGTTCTGAAATGGCACCCCTCTAAGGTGTAAACTGTTTTGCTTCAGAAATGGTTATATCATCACACAAGGCCTGGTGCTTGCATATTGAAATCATCAGTACAGTTCGCACCCTTTTCAAACCACTACTCACTGTCTATTGAGGTTTATTTCTAATGCTGAATGCTTCTTCTCAGAGAGCAAAATGAGGACGAGTCAAAGATGGCAGCGGACTCTCTAAGCAAGTATGATCATTTTATTATCACCTGAGGTTATTTGGATTTTATATGGCATGCCATTTATTGTTGACTTACTCAACAGTCTGTTGTACTTTAATTCATTAGTTATACTAATTGCCTGTTTTTCCCCAAGGGATTTGTCTCCATCCTCTGCTGGGAAGCGGTGAGCCTCCTTCATTGTCTTTTTTAAAGACTGTTGACTATTAGACACTCAACACCCTCAGAAAGACCCATTCTGTTTCCCCTGTCATGGTTGTTATAGGCCGTCGTCACGTTTCACACAGCACCGGAGGAAGAAGCGGAAAGAGATGGACGATGGCTTGGCAGAGAGCAACCAACATAAGCAAAGCAAGTCCCCCTGCAGAAACATCCAAACATTCAGCCTAACTTTACTTCTATCTGGGTCACTTGCTCTCCCTAACGTTCACCTCCTTGTAATATTGACTTCTTCCTCCACTAGATGCGTACGTTATCAAGTTGTTTGACCGCAGTGTGGACCTGGCCCAGTTCAACAACAGTACCCCGCTTTACCCTATCTGCCGAGCCTGGATGAGGAACAACCCGGGAGTCCGAGAGAGGCCGACGTCCCCGAGCCCCACACACAACCTGGGGGAGGAAGAGGTAAGCGGTAACCCAAAAAGAGAGAAGACCATGTCAACCGTGTGAGCGTGAAAATAGTTATCTCTTGAGTTCTGAAAATGGTAGTGTCTGTCCTGCATTTCTTTTCTCTGATTGGCATGTTCATGTCAGGCTACAGACATGCCGAATGGGAAGGGTCAGGATGTGTACCGTCTACCCCCGCCTACATCCTGTCCACTCAGCCCTTCCGGAGATCCTCTTAATCTGAGGATTCCTCTTACAGAAAAACCTGTCGTCACAGAGGTATAATTTTTTGTTTTGGCAAACCGTAATCATGTTTGAAATATGTGAAATGATTTACAGAGCACATATATATATATAAATATGACACAGGCCTAAATTGCTTGGGCAAACATTCTAGCGGAATCTCCTGCTGCTGGGCCAGATGACGTGTTTGATCAATTCACCTGATCGAACCCAGAGGACTGGTGGGCTCAGACCCTGAGTGTCATTGAATAGGAACATGCATGTTGCTTGCTCACATGTAGCAACAATAAGCTAGCTAAAACCTAAAAGGAAAGATGGTTTATCGTTTTCCAATCACTTTCTCTCTGACATGCATATCATTCCTGCAAATTCTCAGGTAAGCTTTTGGATATCAGCAAATATTGTGGCCTAAACTGTTGCAAGGAGCTTTAAAGCTCACTGTATGGTGAAATCACCATACCTGGAAAAAGCCATATTTTGACATTAGGAATCAGAGTAGAAATGACAACTGACCCTACATATCTTTTCACCTGAAGTTACTGTTTATGAACACAGTCACTGCTCTAATGCAGCCTGTAAACCCAGATACTGTTTCATTACTCAAGATCATCATATTAGGCAGGTAATATACTGTGCAGTAATATTCAGTAAGTCTTGTTTTGGCTCTGTATTACTATTGGATTTTAAATTATACAATGACTAAATGCATTAAGTGCCGACTTGCAGGTTTAATCTGAGACAGTTTAGTACTTCCTGGGGCGCCCACCCAAGACGCAAAATCCTCAGTGAGGTTAAGAAGAACCCATGATTAACAGCTAAAGGCTTGAGGACCTCACTGTAACTAGCAAACATCTCTGTTCGTGAGTCTTGCTTTGAGCCTGAAGTTTGCCAAAGAGCAACTTGGCACACCGCAACGCTACTGGTAAATGTTTTGTGGACTGATGAAACAAAACTTGAATTGTTCTGGAAGAATACTGACCACTACGTATTACACAAAAAGGGCACAGTTTACCAACATCAGAACATCATACCAACTGTTTATGGTGGAGGGAACATCCTGATTTGGGCTTGCTTTGCTGTCTCAGACTCCGGACCACTGGCCTTTATGGAGAGGAACATGAATTCCCAAGCTTATCAAAACATCCTACATGATAATATCAAGGTGGCTCTCCGCCTGCTGAAGCTTGGTTAGAAGTAGGGTGATGCAGCAGGACAATGGCCCTCAGCATGGAAGTAAATCCACCACATGCTGGCTTTAGTGCTGAGTGTGCTGTGGTTCCATTCTCCATGGCCGACGCGTGCGTTCACTCTGTCTAGTATATTGAAATAATAACAAATAGATTTTGGGGGCGGAGGTCTTAAAAAGCATCCCATGCAGGATTATAAAAATGCTGCAAGAACCCATAGTTATCTCTGCTCATAGATCTGTAGTTCTGTGACCTATCATGAGGATCCCAAAACTCTCACAGTTTAGCTGTAGCCCTGAACTTGCTCACCTGAATCAACTAGTGAATTGCATAAAATACTTAGTGGACCACTTGATTCAGTTTACAGATACAGCTCCTGTGTCTGGTCCCCTCATATACAACCACATGGAACGCTGGAAAAAGATCAGGCAAAAGTAAGTCCAGGCATTTAAATCATCACTGTTTGTTAAAGCTGATGGATGGATTGGCAAGCTTGTGTACTAAGCTTTTAACTATTGAACTGACTTTCACTTGCATTGGGTTACATGTTTGTTATTGACAATTTTGTGCATAACTCTGTTCAGATGGAAAGAGTCATCTAACAAGAATCAACTGAGGTACAGCGAGAGCATCAAGATCCTGAAAGAAATGAAAGAAATGTACGACCGCTAGCTGGGACTTTCTCCCTTGCATCGTCCTATAGCAGAGTGGAAAGCTCCTAGAGGCCGAGGAGGAGTATTCTATCCCACTGCTCGGTTCATCTTCCGTAGGTGGACATGTGACAAAGAGGAGCCACATGGAACCCATTCTTAACATATTCAGCCACAAAGAAGAACCCAAGAACGTATTAAAGGGATATAATGGCCAATATCTAAGATGGGTCTGAATTCGTAACACTGTCTCACTCAGGGGGAACAGGGCCATGGGTTGCTCAAGTGCAGTGTCAAGAGGCTTAAACTGCGCTCCCTCTTCTGATGCCATTTGATAGATATGTGTAAAACGTTGGTTGTCCAAGCAAATAAGATGTCTGTAGGGGAGATGTTTGAAATGGTTAAACCCAATGCTATGTAACAGTAACTAACTAACAGTAACTGGGGTTACCCAGTTTTGTGTTTTGGCTGTGACACAACGATTGTGTTAACACCTGAAAAAGGGATGCACAAAATTTGATCATATATTTTTTGGGGGGTGGGGGGGTCAGACAGGCAGACAGACAGACAGAGCAGTAGCTCAGCTATGCGTGCATAGAGCGACAATCCAACCATTGCTTTAGATTTTTGTCATTATTCTCCCTGTTGAGGAAATGTTGCGATCCTTTGTTAAGGATGATGGGTGGCCCACAAGGGACTTGATGTATTGGAACATTACTTAAACCTTACATTTAGATTTTTATCATAATAAATGATCTTGTGATGCACTCTGCCGAGTATCTTGTCAGTCGCCACTATGAGTCGTGCGTTATTTGTAGGCAGATTGAGTAGAGTACAATCTTTGTCTACATGGAGCGCTGCATTCCAGGATTCTAGAAGTAAATATTTGTATTTGGATCACCCATTTCCCAGCCTCCTAAAACCTTCAGGACTATTCTTTGTGTACACATTCAAGAGAAGTCTCATACACAGTAATGAAACCCCACTTAGAAAGACATTGTCAAGCTTTAACATACTTTAATGACTCTTTACATTGTACACATGGTCGTTTCAGCTATTGTTTTATTTCTGAATTAAATGTTAATTTGTTTTGTTTTAAAATGTTTGAGAATGTGATGAAGCACTTTTTTTCAAAAAAATATTTCAAATGTGTCCTTGTAGTTATGGGAAGTCAATCACATTTTAATTGAATGTATTTATAAAGCTCTTTTTACATCAGCAGTTGTCAAAAAGGGTTTTCTCAGAACACCCAGCCTGAAACGCCAACGAGCAGGCAACAACAGTGTTGACGCAATACAGTTGTTGTGGGGCAGCTGGGGTTTCTTTTCCTCACACCGCAGCTTCAGCAACCCTGCACTCTCTTATGTTCTGTCCACCTCCGATGCGTGGGCTTCGTCCAATGGTTGGTCGCTGAGGTAATTTACAGGCACATTTGTGAATTTTCATGTCCTGAATGTTGCTGGTATAGAGAACGATTTCATGGTAAGTCTGCCACATCACAACTTCTTGCCTACCACCTCTCAGTAGCAATTAGAAATGTGACCATATACTGAAGGAGTGACATCACCGTTTTTTTACTGCTTACCCAGGGCTTGCAGATGGGCAGTTATAGCTGTCTGGCGCATGCTTGCACATTTTCAATTTGAAGTGAATCAAATGAAACACGCAACTGAGGAAATGTCACAGCAGAAAGAAAGCTTAAATCAGTATATGTGTTTAAAAGCGGACAACACTCAATCTGTAATCAAACTGTATGGCCAAGGCCATTGCTGATAAAAGACTGACGGCTATGTCAAGTTCTTGTTCTCATGTCAGCTACAATACATCCTTAACTCAGCATGATATTCATTTTGCATGAATTCTACAATCCTATTGATCAGTATTAATATATACGTACATCTTATTGTGTTCAATTACAAATCGATCATTCTGTAATGTCGCACAATCTTGCTTGGGCAAAGTCTATTTAACACAGAATATAATAACATTTCCATATCTCAGGTTAGATATTTCAGTTTATATCTATACAAATGTAAATTGATAGCAAAACATGATAACTGCATCAATTATAAACTTAGCTCCTAACACAACAAAAATTGGAGAAAGTGAAGGGGTTTAAAAAAAATTCTAATGTGCCATACAGTCCAATCATTCTTTAATGCAGATGTAGCCCTTGTCGCTTCTTATACCTTGGTTGCCTCTTAACTGTCAGACCTGATCACCAGAGACGATGTCCTTTCCTAGATCCACAGACTCAGATTTACGGGAAATTCGGGACAGGTGGGAGCTTAGTGATCGAGATGACGCCAGAAAACTAATCCCATGATCCTCTGAGAAGGCGTTTTCATAGACAAGCAGCACAGACTTTCGCAGTTTGTTTAAGAATTCATCACACATGAAGACGTACAGGATTGGGTTCAGACAGCTGTTGAGGAAGGCAAGACTGCTAGACAGAGGATTCCCGATATGCACCACCATTTCCAGGTCTGGCACGCTTCTTTTCACATAGCTCAGAAACTGGAATACATGAAAGGGCGCCCAGCAGATAAAGAAGGCGAGAATAATGGAGGCAATGATCCGGTAGGACTTGCGGTTTATCCCCCTCTGGAGGCGCCTGGCACGCTGCGCTATGGCTACGTAAGAGCCGATGATGACCAGGAAGGGGATGAGAAAGCCCAGTAGGAACCGGAACACCACCAGGTTAAAGTACGTGGAAACAGACATTGACTCTACGTAGACGCACATCCTGCGGTTATTAAAGGTTCTCATTTCTCGGAGGATCGCAAACGGCAGACTGCAAGCCAACGCGGCCAGCCAGATCCCCACACAGACGAACTCGGCCCTGCCTGGCGTGCGTTGGTTCTGAGCCCACACCACCGCCATGGTGGATAGACAGCGGTCCAGACTGATGGCCACCAGGAGCAAGATGCTGGCGAACATGTTCAGCACAGTCACCATGATGTTTAACTTACACATGGTGTCCCCAAAAGGCCAATCATAGCCACGGGAGATGTAAATGATATAGAGAAGCAGAAAGGAAGTGAAGAGGAAGTCAGCGAAGGCCAGGTTGAGGAACCACACCGAGTTCACTGTCTTGCTTATCCTGCAGCTGGTCACGTAGATCACCAAACCGTTGCCGATTGGCCCGAGCACAAATGCCACACAGTAGACGGCGAGTGATAATATGTCCAGATTATCCAAGTCCATCCCACTTGTCGAATTGGACATGGTAGAGTTGTCTGGAATTAGAAAGAATAATGATGCATTTTCTTTAAGGCCCTGACACATCTGGAAAAAGTGCTGTTCACTCCAATATTAGTGATTAAACTGGCGGTCAATGTCTTGCAAAATAGTACACATATGGAGAAGTACATCTGTTTCAAGTCCAATTTTAGCTTTGTGAAGGCATTTGTAGTTCATCCACACACAACATATTAAACATGCATGTAATTTCAATGTAGTATGCATGGATTAAATGTTTAAATTTAAATTATTAAAATGATTTAAAGGAAATGGCAATACTCATTATTAAATTGTTTCATCTTAATAGATCTATATAGTTGTTCCAATACAAAGAGTCATTTTAATATAATGAATGAAAAAAGGTACATGCACTAATGATGTGAGTGCCAAAAGTATTTAGACAGGAGGATTCAAAGTTGTTTCTTTTTAGGAAGAAGTGTTTGCCCTTAACCTATTGCTATGGCACGCAAGCAGGAATGTTGTGCACGTGTATCAGACCATCAACAAAGATGTGTTTTAAATGGTTCACAGACGTCAGGCAATCATTGCATGCAGGATATCCAAGTACTAGACATTCGTATGCTAAATGAATCTGTTCAAATACTTCTGGCACCCTGAAATGGGTGCCACTCTAATATGTGTGAACAGAAAAAAAACATGCCTTAATATCTAAACGCTTCGCCTGATATGATGCACATCCAAATATATAACAGATGACAGTATACACTAAAGTATGATGAAATGAGAAGCAGTTATATAAAGGTCAGATTAGAAAGCATCTTACCTATTTCCATGTTTAACTCAAGGGTATGAATGTCATCCACTCACTCTCACCAGAAATGAAATTGGCTCCTCCTTCCTCCTTCCCTCCCACAAATTTCTGTTTAACAATTCATTTGTCTTTTTTCACATGCGTTGAAAATTATGTGATTTCCTATCTTGACACAGCTATTCACACTTTGGGTAACGCTTCACTTGATTTTAACCATTTATTCTTCATGCAGAGAGAGTGCATACATTTTCATACTTCATATGTTTTTTTAATGTGGTCCTTCACAGCTCTGCTCCCTTGGATGTCTTTTCAGCCAACCTCACACGTTCTCAATGGGATTTAATTCAGGGGACTGTGATGACCTTGCAAAAGCTTGACCCTATGGTCAGAGTAACATTTGAGTGTGGATTTGGAGGCATCATTTGGATAATTCTCTTGCCAACCAATGTGTTCTTTAGCAGCATAACACCGTATACAGAGGTTTTTCAGATGAGGTTCCTGGGACATCTGATATGGAAGGAATTCATCCACAATCCAGATTTATGGAATAGTGATGTGTTAATACAGTTAGATTAATAAGGGTTTTATGCCACTCTGTGGCACTTCAGAAGTGCCACACAGTCTCCAGGAGCTCACTGATGCCCTAATCCAGGTCTGGGAGGAGATCCCTCAGGACACTATCCGGCGTCTCATCAGGAGCATGTCCAGACATAATTTGGAGTGCAATCAGGCACATGGAGGCAGACACACTACCAAGTCAGATTATAAATTGCTGAGATTAAATTCACACAAGTTGGATCCGCCTGGGATTTCAATTGTTTACTTTTTTTGTGTGAGTTTGAATCCAGCCCTCAATCGGTTGGTGATTTTGATTTCCATTGACTGTTGTTATGTCATTATGATGTCAACGAATAACACAATGTACAGTGTACAAAGATTTTGATCTTAAATTATTTAATTCATCGAGATCCGATTTGATTTGTGTTCCCTTAAATTGTTTAAGCAGTGTATATTTGTGTAATGTATAATGTATTTTTACTTTATTTAAAAAAAACAATTATAATGATCTTGCTATGTCTGAAATGGGTTGCAAATACCAACATATTATCTCAGGGATTAGTGTTACATAGGTGGATGTCGCTTGGCACAAGACATGTGGTCTTAGGTGGCTGCATAGAAGTGACATGTATAGCAGTGACATAACATAGCCTGTGGTTGTGTGGATGTCTGGCTGATCAAATGGAATATGGCAGGTGAAGTGAACTAGTCATAGTTTTAAGGTTAAAGTTTATGCTTGTGTCTTCAGATGTACACAATTCATGTGGATGGCCTACTTTGCGATCAAATGGCAATTATAGCCGATGCAATTTACAGATTTAATGTTGAGTAGAGTAGTGTTTCTCTCAGCATTGCACTGACATACAACAGCAAACAGAAACAACGTATGTTTACAGATTTATTTTAAATCATTGTTGTCACTTACATTTGAACCAATTAGACAGTGGGAACCCAACGAGCTGCTGTGCATGGGACATGATCAAAGGTCAGTAGCCAATTGTGAAAAGCTAGTTGGACAAACCAGTGTGACATCCCATATTAGACTTTTGACAGCAAAGAGAGGTTCTGTGATGAAAAGCTGCTGATTCAAATCTTTGAACAATGCACACTAGATGTTCCTCTTAAGTTTTCTCTAATTAAGCCTCTGCTGACGAACTAAAATGATGACGAAAATATGGCCGCTGAAGCTGTGGTCCGCCGTGATTAGTTGGAAGCGACGGTCTGGTCGATCCAGCCTCTCAGGTAGGAGACACGGGAGTAGACAGCAGGAGTGTTCACATTGCAGTTGCTGGTGCCCCAGGACACAATGCCCACTTGAGACCACACTCCACCACTCCGACAGACCAGAGGACCGCCAGAATCACCCTGTGATTGGACGGAAGGAAGGATTAGGAGCCGTGTCATGTGGAGCTTGAGGTAACCATCTCGGAGTTGTGGTCTAGCTTATGCGCGGCAGTGTCTCCGTACCCCAGGGGTGATATTTAGGGTCAATCGGTTACCTGGCAGGAGGACACTCCGGAGGCGCCAGCACAAATCATGGCATCAGTGATTCTGTTCTGGCCCCAGTATTGCTTGCACTGTGCGGTGCTCAGCAGGGGGAGCGCCACCTGCTGGAGGAGACGGGGGCTTGCTGCAGAGAGGAGAGGGGACATGGTTAAGGGTGTTCTCGCAATCCTTTGCCCAGCAACACACGCGATGGCCCTCCTTGATGACGCTCCAAACGTTCCGTGGAGCCGCACAAGGAATAGCGAAAGCCGCGTGTTGCAATGGCAGGGCAGGGAAGTCTGATTTCTACTGAGAATGAGGAAGGAAATGGAGCGGCCCTCACATACGACAGAACGGGTGTTCTGGGCAGCCATGGCATTTGTTTTTCTTTGTGCTAATATACTGATTTGAAAAAGTCAATGGCTTTGTGTGATATACCATGTACTGTGAATCATTCTGACAGTAGAACAGTTCAGGACCTGGTGCAGACACTCACAGGTAGTTCCAGTTTTGCCCCAGCCAGTGGTGACACAGCGGGTTCCAGTGGGGACGGACGTGCTGGCGGAGGCCAGGCACACAGGGGACACGCGAGAGTTGACCTGAGCAGGGGAGGACAGCTTCAGCAGGGTCACATCGTTGTTGAAGTTCTGGCTGTTGTAGTAGGGATGGGAGATAGCCTGTAGGGATCAGGGAGAGTTGTTGACACAGGTAATGAGGACATTCACCTTCAAAGGTCAACCGTTTCAGATCTCTGCAGGCATTAAGTCTAGTGAGTGGACCCCCCCCCCACACTCACTTTGGAGATGGTTTTGATCTGGAGCTGCTCAACATTAGATTGCCGATCGTGTTCTCCTAAGATCACGCGGTGACGGCCAGGTCTGGGTACGAAACAAAAACGATTACAATGTGAATGAGTCAACACATCTAACCTCAATGCATCTAAGAGAAGTGCCATATGTACTTATTCAATTTGGCCAAGAAAGCACTATGAATGAAACAACCTTTTTGCCGGACCACTTAAGTGGAAACAGGCAAGAAGGGCGGATATCTCTTACTGAATGACTGACCATTGTGAAATAGCACATATATTATTATTTTACCAGAGGCCAATATGGTATTGGTTAAAGTTCATGATTCTGTTAACCCAAGATCAGTAGAAACAAAATACTCTCACATCAGGGCTGAAAGTTTACAACGTGATCAGAGTTTTTGAATATCAACCACCCCAATTATAAAGCGCAAATGAGTAACCACAAAATACAATATTATTGCGATAGTGATTATTGAGAATTGATATGAGGTGAATGTGTCTTTACAACTTAAGTTATAATTTTGTATTGTTCAGAAGGAAAAGAGGATTGTTTCTATTAAAAAATTTGGTGGAAATATTGGTGCTAAGTAGTCCAAACAGTTAAACTTTACTACAGAAAAGGTTTCATCAGTACAGTTTTTTGTAAACAAGTTTGAACATTTGAACCAGAACGCTTCCACTTTTTGGCTGAATTTTCAACCGCAAAACAAAACAGGAACAAGGAGTTTCACAATGTAGACAGTAAGATATTAATACAAATAATGTGAAACTAATGCCTTTCAAGTAAAGCTATTTGTCTTGAATTATTATTGCTAGATGACAGCCTGTACAGATGGAAGGCATGACCTCTGGCAAGATGTGTTTACATGGTGGTGTGCTACAAGTTCCATTCTTGGGCTCTTATGTTTAATTATTCACATAAATAACTAAACATAGCTGTGGGACAGTTGGAATGGTTCTTTGTGTTTGTTTTTGTACTTGTTCATGTATGTCATTTAACAGTTTTTATATATAATTGCTAGTATATTTGTCATAAAATGTCAACAAATTATTACTTCTTGACTTTATAATTATTTGCTAGACATGTTAAACCAATATAACATAAGATAAAATAATGCAAGTAAATGGGATAACTGAGTTGATTTGGATAAGAGCACCTGCGGAAGTACTAAAGTGTTTATACAATTATTTTCCATGCAGCCCTAACCATCTGTAATATGTAATGAATCAACTTGATGCAGTTAATATTAAAACAGGTGTAACTCTTGATACGTGTGTATAAAACGTTGCATCGGTAGTACTGTAGATAATAATGCCTGAATTAGAACCGTGATAATAATGATAGTTACGTGACACGGCAATGGGCAGCAGTGACGACCCAGTTCTGGTTGATCAGGGAGCCTCCGCAGAAATGGAATCCAGTCGAATCCTGAGTGTGAGAGAGGAAGAAGCACATTTGAAATCAGGATGTTGGACAAAAATATTGTTCATCTGCACCATTTACTTTGGCCAACAAATCCAAACTGCATTGCTATGTATGTATTGCACAGAGGAGTGGGAATGAGGCTACCTGAAGGGAAACCTGCCAGGGCCAGGATCCAGACACGGCATTCTGTCCATTCACTATTTTCAAGCCGCTCACCTGGGGCGGGATGGCAGGCACTCCACAACCTGTGGCAGAAACGCACAGTCAAGCCGGTCTCAAAGGACCCCACAGCATTGTGTGGTGTTGCTGTTGTTGATCCAAATCCTACAGAAAATGTGATCGATTCCAGACCAACGACAAACGTGCCACGAATTATTGCGACAGTATGATAGGAGATTTCGACTGCTTTCTTAGTCTTCTCATTCATCTCAACAGGGAAATAAATGATCAAAAAGATATATTCAGTTAATATGACCAGATGTTAATTCTATTTTCACTTACCCAGGACAGAAGCCACAAGAGCAAGACAGCTGACGATCCAGAGCATGGCTGAAGTTTAGTAGACTGTTCTTGACGTTTCCAAGTCCCTCTCCCTTTTATACATTGTGGGGCCTATCCACAGCTGCTGAGTCCCACCCGCAGGTTGCCCCAAGATCTGATTGACCAGGGAACAGGTGGGAAAATCTCACATCTCACGTATCAGGAGTAAAGTACATGTGTTTGCCATGCATGTTGGTCTATATGCAGGTCAAGCCTGAGCAAACAAGGCTTTGCACAACTTTTCCAGGGAAAGATGCAGTCATATCTTTATCTTTTTGTTGTGTGGAGAATATGGACAGACCCCAACACAGTTTGTCCTCTAAAATAACCTTGTCTCTTTTTTTGGTGTCTAATCACGTTGTTCAACTGAAGTTCTGAATCTACTTTAGTGACCTGTTAATAAGCTGTTGGTAAGAAGTAAAGTACTTTAATTTCGAAGCTTTCTTTGAAAAGAAGATCAAAACTAAACCTGAAATATTTTTTGGATTACATTTTTATTTCTGCAAAACAACACAGGCTAGTAATTGAGATTGCAGAATACTGACAATGTCCAGAGGTCCAACAAAGGGCAGTGAAACATAATAAAATTTGTTATCATTAACATAAATGATTATTTTATTTTCCCCCATTTCAATATCTGGGATTTTATAGACCTGATCAAAACATGTGCAGTCAACTCCAGATATATTGGCACCCCTCAAGAAAGTGAGTAAAAACATTCAAATGTTATGGATAATACATATAATTATTAGAATTTTCCTCAAATGTTTAGAGAAATTGCTGACTGTTCTTTTAATACAAAACGGTCCTGCAAATGTGTCTATCTATCTCTATCTTCTGAAAATATATTTTTGTCAAAAATACATGTAGCAAAATTATAGGCACCCTTAAAGAATACTTTTCATGATATGGCTCTTAGTGTCTAGGAACTTTCTTGTTGTCTACTATGACCATTTCCTGTTTCACAGGTATAAATATCAGGTAACACACAGGTAAAATCTTTTTGTTATCCATGGTAAAAACAAAAAGTACATCTGGATTCAATCTTGCACCACAACAAACTAATAAGTTAAAGTTAGCGATTCTACCAGCTGCACCGTTTTCAGACATACAATCCTAACAACTTGCTTACTAAATAGAGTGACCAGAAGTGATCAGTGGTTGAAAGTCTGAAAGAGAAGAGGCTTAAGAAAAAGCATGTTATCAAGTAAGGTTTCGGATGTCATCAGTCATGTGGTATTAAACAGATTCCAGCCTTGCCCCATTCCCTGTGGATAAAACTGTTTGAAATTTCAAAGCAAGCCTTTCAACGCAAGCCTTGATCGAAGAATTGAGTTCACATTCTCTCTACCAAAATTCGAATACAATTCTAACAATAGTCTACAGTGTTATGGATACCAATTTATTACTGATAATGAATAATGTGTAGCAGAAACTCTTCAACATTCATTGGATTGTGAATAACATTAGTTCTTTTGGGCTGCAGACTCATTTTGTTTCATATGTTTTATAGCATGTTTGGAGAGCAACAGGCAGACGGCAGACTGAGTCGGTGGTCAGGCGGCAGTAGTTGGGACTTAACCGAATTCGTGGCCTGAACACTAGGGAAGGCTGTGAGCCGCGACGACTTGGAAACATACAAGACAAACTGGCAACCCACAAACAGGGGTTGAATACACAAAGGGTTAATAGGGAGCCGGGAACACCTGGTGACAAGATAGGGGCAGGACAACACGTGAAACCTATCAGGGCGTCACAGCCGCCGGACGGAACACCAACCTCTTCCTCCTGCGTAGGAAACTGCGGAGGCTGGTAGCCCAAGGAGCATTCGAAGGGGGAAGGACGAGGGCAGTGTGTTGCAGGCCGACTTGACCCAGACTGAGATTCTCAGAGACCAGGCACCACAGAACAGTCTCCAGGTCCTGGTTGGCCCACTCTGACTGACAATTGGACTGGGGGGTGGAGTGGCTGGCCGATGAACCAATCAGGGTGCAGAACACCTTCCAGAACTGCACTGTGAACTGAGCGCCCCTGTCCGAGACCATGTCCACAGGGAGACCGTAGAGCCGGAAGACGTGCTGCACCATGAGTTGTGCAGTTTCCTTTGCGGAAGGCAACTTGGGAAAGAGGATGAAGAGCCTTAGAGAAACGATCTACCACAGATATAATGGCAGTGTAACCTTCAGACGGGGGCAGACCAGTAACAAAGTCCAGGGAGATGTGTGACCAATGAGAGCCAGGGTGGCTGGCAAGTGTTGAGGCCCCAATCCAAAACTCATGACCGGGCCGGGTCAGGATCAAACCGGGTCAGGATCAAACCGGTGTCAAGACAGAGGGGGGCTGCCAACATGTTTTAATTATGGATAAACCTCAGATAAAAGTTGGCAAACCCAAGGAACTGTTGCAGCTCCAAGCGGTGCTGATCTTTAATGGTGCTGATCTTTTTCCATTGGGATGCTTCCAGCCGACAGAATTTACCTCAGAAAAGGCACTTTGGAACAGTGAAACTCACACCTCAGTGGTTCTCCAAAAGACGTTGCAGGGCCTGCCGTACATGTACCGTGTGCTCTTGACTGGAGTGCAAGTAGATGAGTATGTCATCCAGATACACAAAGACGTACTTATTCAACATGTCCCAGGGCACGTTGTTGACCAGGCCCTGAAAGATAGCAGAGGCATTGGTCAACCCGAAAAGCTTCACCAGATACCCGTAATGGCCACTAGCGTTTTGAAGGCAGTTTTCCACTCAGTTTGAAGGCCGGGGAGAGGAGTAGAAGGGGATAGCGGTTCTTGACGGTGATGTCATTTAAACCTCTGTAATCAGTACTGGAACGCAGTGTTTTGTCCGTCTTGGCGACAAAGAAGAACCAGCTCCAGCAGGAGACGAGGACGGATGATCCCAGCCCTGAGAAACGATTCCACGTAATTCTCCATGGCCTTGGTCTTGGGACTGGACCAGGTGTCCACAGGGGATGTAGTGCCAGGAAGGAGCTTGATAGCGCAGTTGTAGGGACTATAAGGCGACAGGGAGGTCGCAGAGGAGTTAGTGAACACCTCCCTTAAATCGTGGTACTGAACAGGCACGGAGGAGGACATCAGACGGGGACGATGGGTTGTCAGCACCCAGGGCATGCTTTACCGACTTCAGGCAGTTTGCCAGAAATTAGGGGCTCCAGCCCTCAATGGATCCTGTCGCCGAGTCGATACAAGGATTGTGTTTGGTGAGCCATGGAAGACCTAAGACCACAGGCACTTGGGGGGAGCTCAGGGATAGAAATTGACGATGGACAACAGGCTCCAACAGCAGAATTGGAATGTAATTGTAAATGTCTTTCATATTACCTGCAGTTTGACAGTTTGATCTGCTTTTCGATTAGCACACAGATAATTAATAGTGCAAAAAGGAAGGCATGCCCTCAAGAGGAAAGCTATGTGTATATTAAGGAAACTGAAGAGATAAATTTTAAGCAGTAACAGGATGTGGTGACAGCTACCTTTCAAAATCCCCTAATACGTTTGTCCGTTAGTCAGACCATCTTGCGAGGGAGAAAGTCTAAAATGACATAGTTGCCGCATGATACTCCATTCTGCTGAGACCCCTGTAAAAAACAGACAGGCACCTTTCCAAAGGGCCAGCACCCCGAGGCATGAGGAGAACACTTCAAGTAAAACAATGAAGGCGGCAGGACAGTGTTGAACTTGACATATCCATGACAAGCACAGTAATACAACAGGCAGCAAATCAGTTACCAGTCATTTTGGTACTGTGGGCTGGTGCCAAGTCCTGCTGGAGAAGGAAATGAACATCTGCATAAAGCTTGTCAGCGGATGCAGGCATGAAGTGCACTAAAATCTCCTGGTAGACAGCTGCTTTGATTCTAGACTTGATAAAACATAGTGGACCAACCCCAGCAGATGACATGACACCCCAAATCATCACTGACTGTGGAAACTTCAGTCTGGACTTCAAGCAACTTGGATTGTGTGCATCTCCACTTTTCCTTCAGAACCTGGAACCTTGATTTCCAAATATATGCAAAATGTACCTTCATCTGAAGAGAGGACTTTAAACCACTGAGCAATGGTCCAGCTCTTTTTCTCTTTCTCCCAGGTAATATGCTTCAGATGTTGTCTCTGGTTCAGAAGGGACTTGACACTAGGAATGCAACACTTATGGCCCATTTCCTGGGCCACGTCTGTGAGTTGTGCCAAAAGTAGTTTATCAGATTATTGAGCTGAGGACTATGTAAAAACCATTCCAGTGACCTTGATGTAGAACAAATGTCTGCTGACCATTCAAACAAACCTATCCTAATCATAGTAGTTGTAGTATTTCTGTTGCTCGTTTTTATGTGGGGTTACAGAAATTTTGAATGATGTAGCTATTACGAGAAGGCCTAATCTGATGTTTAAAAACTTTTGATATTTGTTTTCAACAAATCAGGAACAAGATATCCATCTTCACACATCTCACACATGACTATTTCATAAGATGGTTTCAGTAACTATCAATGCACAACATTTCTTTTTTTAACAGAGTAATTCTTCATATAAATGAATTCAAGTGAAATCACAAATAAACAAAACACAAGAAGCAAATTAAAACACACAACGTGGTTATGAGAATCCTAAATTTATTGGTTTGAGTTGCTTACAGTCTGACAGAAGTAAAGGTTGCATGCGCGGCATCAAAAAGATTTAGCAGCCTGCAGTTAACAAATCTTGAAGACCGTGTGGTTAACCTCAAACCTCACATGTAGACTTGGATTCTCTCTTTTGTCTATGTCAGCTTAGTCAACCTCCTCAATAGTTGGACCAGAAGATGAACTGCCGCCAGGCCCTCCAGGGAAGCCGCCGGGCATACCTCCTGGCATACCTCCTGGCATACCTCCTGGCATACCACCTTGCGAACCTGCACCACCCTGGTAAAGCTTGGTGATGATGGGATTACATACTTTCTCCAGCTCTTTCTGCTGGTAGTCGTACTCATCCTTCTCTGCTGTCTACATTATGACAACAAGAAAGGAAGTGTGAAACATAGTAAGGTAACTTACTGCATTGCCGTCTTGTTTCATAGGGTGAAATGCATTGTGACCTAAAATATTTGAGATTGCACTAAGAACACATAACCTATGAGAAACATTACCAGAAACCGAAATTTTTTACCTGGTTTCTGTCCAGCCAGGAGATGACTTCGTTGCACTTGTCCATGATGGTCTTCTTGTCCTCTGGGCTGATCTTTTCCGCAAGCTTCTCATCCTCCACAGTGCTTTTCATGTTGAAGGCCAGGGACTCCAGGGAGTTCTTAGCCGTTACCTTTTCTTTCTGAGCCTCATCCTCAGCCTTGTATTGGTCTGCTTCCTGCACCATGCGCTCAATGTCTTCCTTAGTCAGACGTCCTAGGGGATTATAAGTTACACAGTTACAGTTTTACATACAACCACGTTTATGCATCATGTTGTTTATGTAATGCCCTATTCTGTTATCTGTCTCTCTTATCCTGAACTGTTTAATTTGAAATCAATAACACTTTTGATAATGAAGTGAGGCCTAAGGTTAAGGAGGAGACCTTTGTCATTGGTGATGGTGATCTTATTCTCCTTGCCAGTGCTCTTGTCCACCGCAGACACATTGAGGATACCGTTGGCATCAATGTCAAATGTCACCTCGATCTGGGGGACACCCCTGGGGGCTGGAGGGATTCCGGTCAGCTCAAACTTGCCTAGGATATTGTTGTCCTTGGTCATTGCTCTCTCCCCCTCATACACCTGAGATAGAATAAAATAGTCATTTATTAACTCCCATTTACAATTGACAGATGATGTGAAGTGATCGGACAATTTTGCTTTGAAAACAATGTCCTCGTACGACGGCTAAGGGACGCACCTGGATGAGCACTCCAGGCTGGTTGTCTGAGTACGTGGTGAAGGTCTGGGTCTGCTTGGTGGGTATGGTGGTGTTCCTCTTGATGAGGACTGTCATGACCCCTCCGGCCGTCTCGATACCCAGAGACAGGGGCGTGACGTCCAACAGCAGTAGGTCCTGGACATTCTCTGACTTGTCACCAGCCAAGATGGCAGCCTGGACAGCTGTAGAGCACATAGAGACGTGGCATTAACATGTAACCACGTGCATCTACACAGAGAGATTTAGCTGTGACAGACAGTGAGATAACTACCAGCGCCATACGCCACAGCCTCATCAGGGTTGATGCTCTTGTTGAGGTCACGGCCATTGAATAAGTCCTGCAGAAGCTTCTGGATCTTGGGGATGCGTGTGGAACCCCCCACCAGGACGATGTCGTGGATTTGGGCCTTGTCCATCTTAGCGTCTCTCATAGACTTTTCCACAGGATCCAGTGTGCCACGGAACAGGTCGGCATTGAGCTCCTCAAAGCGAGCCCTAGTGATGGACGTGTAGAAGTCGGCCCCCTCGTACAGCGAGTCGATCTCAATGCTGGCCTGGGTGCTGGAGGAGAGGGTGCGTTTGGCCCGCTCACAGGCGGTGCGCAGACGCCGCACCGCTCGCTTGTTGCCACTGATGTCCTTCTTGAACTTGCGCTTGAACTCGCCTATGAAATGGCTGACCATGCGGTTGTCGAAGTCCTCGCCTCCCAGGTGGGTGTCGCCAGCGGTGGACTTGACCTCAAAGATGCCGTCCTCAATGGTCAGGATGGATACGTCGAAAGTGCCGCCACCAAGGTCAAAGATCAGAACATTTCGCTCAGTGCCCACCTGATGAGAGAAAGCTATTGGGTACATTTGACTGGAAGAACCCTGGAGAAATAGGGAGATGACCACTCAATGTAATTTAGTGTAGGATTCTGTCAGGAAGGACAACTGCACCTACTTTTTTGTCCAGACCATAAGCAATGGCTGCTGCTGTGGGCTCATTGATGATACGCATCACGTTGAGTCCAGCAATCACACCAGCATCTTTGGTTGCTTGGCGTTGGGAGTCATTAAAGTAGGCGGGGACTGTGATGACAGCGTTGTTTACTGCCTGGAGATAAAACATATATTAATTAGATCCACGGCGTAATATCCATAGGGATTATGCCAGTTGACGCTATTATTACTTATATCCAGAGAGTGTCAGGGTTTAAGAGAGTATATAGAACGAAGATACTTTTATTTGGTTTGTCTGGCTCCATACCTTCCCTAGGTAGGCTTCAGAGATTTCTTTCATCTTAGTGAGCACCATGGAAGACACCTCCTCTGGGAAAAATGTCTTCTTTTCTCCCTTGTACTCCACCTCCATCTTGGGTTTACCACCATCATTCACCACAATGAAGGGCCAGTGCTTCATGTCCGCCTGAACCACAGAGTCGTCGAACCTACGACCAATCAGACGCTTGGCATCTTGTGATACAAGGAAGAAAGGTGTAGGGTTCAGATTTACAGTTACATTGATGTCTTAAGTTGGTTTAGTATTTCCCATTATTTTGTAATAACCTTTACCCCATTTTCCCCCAAAATATTATTTAAGGCTGTGCTTCTTTGTAGCAATTCCCAGTCAACTCAGGACAGTTGATCATAAGATATGTGTCTTCTGAAGCACATCAGCTTCCATTCTGTTTGTAATAACGCTTCTTGCTCAACCAGGAGGTCTAGCCCGGAACCTTTACACACTGAAGAAAACCCTTACAACCCATTCCTCAGCCATTCCACTGTCCGAAAAACAATCTTGATATATAATACACGTCGTGGACACAGATATTTATATTTTGAAGGGGCCTCATCAAGAGGAGATCTACACCTATATTAAGACACCTAAAGAGATGCAGTGTGTGATATGATGACTGCTCCAAGCCATGAAGAGCATGCCACTGTCAAAAGTGTGTCTGTTGAAACATGCCACTGTCAAAAGTGTGTCTGTTGAAACATGCCACTGTCAAAAGTGTGTCTGTTGAAACATGCCACTGTCAAAAGTGTGTCTGTTGAAACATGCCACTGTCAAAAGTGTGTCTGTTGAAACATGC
>JACXGK010003309.1:0-46046 GCA_016801125.1 Novumbra hubbsi | reverse complement strand
GTTACTGGTTCCAGGCGGGCTGACAGCAGTTATCTACACAGACGCTGTGCAGACGGTCATAATGGTCATAGGGGCATTTGTACTCATGTTATTAATTTGACCTTTGTCTGTTACTGGTTCCAGGCGGGCTGACAGCAGTTATCTACACAGACGCTGTGCAGACGGTCATAATGGTCATAGGGGCATTTGTACTCATGTTTATAGGTAATGGTTTTCATAAGATAATCAATATGCATTGTATAGTTGGGCCAAAATTTATTAGCACAATACAAATAAAAATAACAAGCTCTACACTTTTTTTTAAATTTAATTTAAGTTAAGTTTTTATTTGAAAAACTATTTAAGCAAAGTAAATTGTCTAGCATTCAGAAGCATTGATCGTTTCAAAGACAACTGTTTTGATTAATGCTTCTTGTATCGAGTTTTCTGCACCTTGCTGTTGGAACTTTGGCCCAGGAACAAACTGCTCAAAATTTGTATTAATTGACTGTTGCCTCCCACCAACTGCTATTTTTCATGGATTATAGAATTGATTTGGATCTGAACTCTAGTGTTTCTTCTTAAACCATTTCTGTGTACTTTGATTTGTTTTGGTGTTGTTTCCTAAGTTTACAATGTATACTGAAGTTTATGAATAGATCAAAATCATAACTAACATACTTCAAGTATTTGATGACTTTCTGTATTTAATTAAAGTACACTTATAGTTAACTTATTAAAAGGAAACTTGAAGTTCTGCAAATGATAGAGTATATACAGTGGGGCAAAAAAGTATTTAGTCAGCCACCAATTGTGCAAGTTCTCCCACTGAAAAAGATGAGAGAGTCCTGTAATTTTCATCACACGTACACTTCAACTATGACAGACAAAATTAGAAAACAAAATCCAGAATATCACATTGTTGGATTTTGTAATGAATTTATTAGCAAATTATGGTGTATAACAGTTCTCCCCACTGTATATAGCAGTTGCCGATATATTGAGAGTCAGCTGTAGCCCCATTTATGCTTTTTTTCTTTTACTAATAAGTTACTAATATAATGTTACTTCATTATTTGTATGTTGATATGTTGTATTCCTTTTCAAAACAAACCCCTAAACTAGCTTTTGACAAGGTGGGTTGGTATGAAGGTCTGCTGGAGCAGTACAAGGAGGCCATCCCCACAGTAACTGTGCCAAACACAACATGTCATCTCCCGCTGTCCGATGCCTTCCACATTTTCAGAGATGCGGTGACGGGGGACCTGCCTTGGCCTGGTCTGCTCTTTGGCCTCACGGTCCTCTCCACCTGGGTGTGGTGCACTGACCAAGTATGAGGTGGCACTGGTTGACCTTTTAAAACAAACATTGTCAAGCCTAATGTGTGATTTCATATGCTTGCGTTAACCCTAACCCAAATAGTTGACCTTGTCTTAATCGGTTCCAGGTCATTGTGCAGAGATCTCTCTCAGCTAAAAGCCTGTCCCATGCCAAAGGGGGCTCTGTGCTGGGAGGTTACCTGAAAGTCCTACCCATGTTCTTTATTGTGATGCCTGGCATGATCAGCAGAGCCCTTTACCCAGGTGACGAATTAGTGGCACAATGTTTCCAACCTTTGTGTGATTGTTCTTGAACAGTCTTTGTTTAAATGTTAAATGCTTAAAATAAATTTTTTGGCAGTGACATATTCTGGTATGGTTCATCCTATGCTGTGACACTATGCCATTTGATGTGACATTCCGAATTGTGACTAAAGAAAGGCTTTATTAGTGATAAATCATAAAAATCTTAATGAAATGCATGTAAAATGGCAAGAGACACAAGCATTTCGTTTGATTCATAACAGCGCTTGTTGGAGTTCTAAAATACACTGATCAAAAAAATTAAGGGAACACGTAATTATCCCAGTAATCAACACCAACTCAATTAAACTTCATTGATATCAATATGTTCAGTTAGTAAGTACAAGCAATTGTGAATCAATGTCACCTGGTTTGGGGAAAATTAAAGTGACAACAGGTGCACTGAAGAGGTAACAGCAAGACAACCCCAAAAAAGGAATGGTTTTGAAGGTGGTGGTCACAGACAATCGCTGTCTCCAAATCCTCCATTCCCACCGTCCAATTTGCAATTAGAGCCTAGCAATGTCTCAAACATCACATAAGGTTAGGTAGAGTCAGAGTTTCAGACAATTGTCCTCAGATTTACATACATTCTATGAATGTTGGGCCACACTTCTTAATCATTGAATTCAGGCGTTTCATTCAGTCCCATTGCCATTACAAACATTTGGGTTGTTCTAAATTCGTTCACTGAATTCAAGCATGGTCCCGTAATAGGATGCTACTGTTGCAACAAGTAAGTTTGTGAAATGTTTGACTCTTAGGTATTCCACAATCAACTGTAAGTTGTATTATTGCAAAGTGGAAGTGTTTAGGAACCACAGCAACACAGCCATGAAGTGTCAGACCACATAAAGTTACAGAGCGAGGTCGCCGAGTGCTGATGCGAATAATGCATAAAAGTTGCCAACGCTCTGATGACTCAATAACCGCAGAGTTCCAAACCTCCTCTGGCATTAACATCAGCACTAAAACTGTGTGCCGGGAGCCTTACGGCATGGGTTTCCATGGTCTAGCAGCTGTATGCACGCCTTTTGGAAAATTCTATGCTTCCAACTTTGTGGGAACAGTTTGGGGAAGACCTTTTTCTTCAAGGTCCATAAAGGCATGGTTTGATGTGGAACTAACCTGACCTCAACCCTATTGAACACCTTTGGAATCAACTAGAATGGAGATTGCGAGCCGGGCCCTCTAGTCTAACATCAGTGTTTTACCTCACCTATGCTTTTATGGAAGAATGGGCAAACATTCCAACACACACACTCAAAACCTTCCCAGAAGAGTCGAAGCTGTTATAGCTGCAAAAGGACCAACTCGATGTTAATGCCTATGGATTTAGTATGGGATGTCATACAAGCTCCTGTAATGTGTCCCAACACTTTTGTCGGTATAGAATACACTATAGTATAGTGTACTCTCTTTCTTGTCAAACTGCTCACTTAATCCGGAAGTTTTTGCCGACACTAATGCACCGGAAGTGAATGCATTAAATGGCCATGAATCATGATTGAGTTTGTAAATCAATGATCATCCATAAGGATTAACCTTAGCCTCTCAAGACAAGGCAACCCTGTCCGAAATCCACCATGCATTCTCAGGCGGTGCTAATCTAGTTTGGAATGCCCTTTGCTGGACTCTCACTGCTGTTATGCTGCAACCGGGATTCAAACCACTGGCTGCACAGACACAGCTGTATTGCAATGCAGTGACTTAGACAGCTAAACCTCTCTGGGGATACTTTTTTTAATGATAATTACAACTTTAATGTACGGTGTCCTATTTCATGCAGAATCTTGTCTCTTTATGGCTGCAGATGAGGTTGGCTGTGTGGACCCAACTGAGTGCCAAAGAATCTGTGGCGCCACCGTTGGCTGTTCCAATATTGCCTATCCCAAGCTAGTGGTAGAACTTATGCCTGTAGGTAAGTCACTCAAACGCATGCCTACTATAAAGGGTCAGATGTGTTTCATCAAGGAATGTGTGTTTTATGTAACTACATATTTTCGTAAATCCACATCGCTCTTCCATCTTTTTCTTTTCTAGGCATGCGGGGCTTAATGATTGCCGTAATGATGGCTGCTCTCATGTCCTCCCTGACATCCATCTTCAACAGCAGCAGCACCCTGTTTACTATGGACATTTGGCAGAGGGTCCGGCCGCAGGCCTCCGAGCAAGAACTCATGATAGTGGGCAGGTAAGTTGAGCCACTGTGAAATAAATGCCCACTGAACCACAGTTAACCAGTTGACAAGTTTCGTTTAAACAGACTAAACCTACTCAGACACTGTCTTTTGTGTCAGATTTATAGTGAATAAAGATGTTCATATAAAAGGACACAGAATATGTAGTTTAAAATTGTCAAGATTTTTTTATTATCACCAACTTAAAACCAAAATATTATATAAAGCTTGAGACTATCTGAGTGGTAAGACAAGTGGATTTTGTTCTGCCGGGTTGCCAAATCAGGGTTATAATTGTATACCCAACCTTATATCACCTTAACCTTTCTGCTTCCTAGTTTTCCCCTCCTTTTGTAAACAGTTAAAAAGGTTTGATAAAGCAAGTTGTTTAAACTCACAGGCTTACTGATTTTGTTTTAGAGCCAAGGTTTAGGATATATACATGTTACCCAGTGAAAACTGATTTAAAGAGGCTATTTAAGTTTCTGCTCCATAATCCATGAGATGAAGTAAACCCAGTTTACCAAGTTTGCCTAATAATGTGAAAATCAGTCCCCTGATCAATTCTTTCATTTTTATAAATTTCACATGGTACATTAGAATTTCATAATTTCTTGTATTTTAATTTTCAATAATGATTCACAGCAAGATGAATGATTCTTTATTGTTTGGGTTTTTATCCTGTAACGGTTTAGAGATATGGGCAAATAGTAAGGTATTTGTGTCCTTGTCGGTTAAATTCTTACATCTATGTGAACTGGTTGGTTCCGAAACCCCGCTACCGTTGGCTAGCAAATGGAGGTCTGTGCAGCCCTCCAAGAATATGCCACCCAGATCACTGACCCATCGCCAAACCGGTCATGCTGGAGGATGTTGCTGGCAACATGACGTTCACCACGGTGTCTCCAGACTCTTTCACATCTGTTGTGCTCAGTCTGAACCTGCTCTCGTCTGTGAAAAGAACTGTCCGTCAATGGCGGACCTGGCAATTGTGGTGTTCTGTGGCAAATGCCAAATGAACTGAACACAACTCTCATGCTGTCTGTTTCTGACACTTTGGTTAGAAACATGTACAACAGATTCACAAGGGATATTTTAAAAGGGTGTCCACATCTAGGCTGGGTTGCTGTAATACTAAATGCTCTTCATTTGTAAATGATTTGCCATAAATTGGACTCATGGACATGGACTGAATGTTTTTGATGTGGTTGAGTAGCCTTCGCTAGTCTGATGTGCTCACGTTCCCATAATACCAAACGGACCCGGTTTCCTCTAATTCCATCTGGAATTGCTAACAATTAACCTTTTGTGTCAGATAAAAAAGACTGTTGACTGATTAAATAAAGATGTAATGGTGAAAACACCGTTCTGGGTTCACATAGTTGGCTGGCTCTCCCTCCCTGACTTCTGAAAGGGCCAGATATAACAGATTACTTTATATAAGAATGTTATGAACTATCTATCCTTGAAAAGGAGATGGAAAAGCTTCAGTTATTAAACATGCTCTCAAGACTTACTATTATTGGGTATAACTTGCATACCTTGCACATGTAATGCTATTCAGAATTTCCTTAAGCTGAGTATTAGGTCCTTGAAGGCAATTTGAATGTCTCATGAATTGACTTATTATTGTTGTGGTGCATTCTGGGAGGTTTGGCCACTGTAAATATGGCACTATCATGTACAGTAAGTGCCAATATATGTGAAATGTCATGTTGAAACATATTTGCTGAATTAATTTGGTTAATTGGTTAACTGGGTTCACTTTTTATACTATTAGGACAGTGCAAACCCAGAATTGTTTGTTTGTTCTTAAATGTCACAATACAGACTGAACAAAGAGCTGGATTGTTAGCCATTGCACAGAATTCCTGACAGATGCTGTTTATTTAAACTGGTTTTAATGTTTGAAAACGTTTTGGGGAACATTTTGGAAGCAGAAAGGTTAGAGTTATTTTTGGGGATCCTTCAAGCATTTTTGTTCTACCGAACTGCTGTGAGATGTGTACACTGTGTCAACTCCTTATATGTTGTTAAGATAATGTGGTGTTCTTTATACTATAGTTGTCATCTTTTTACTTAGGCTCCATGTAAGTGGCAAAGAATGGGTAGGATGCATTATAAAATCATTATACAATGAACGTAAAGAGCTGCCATCACTGTCACTGGTCCCATTAAGCAACACATGTTGTTTACAAAGGTTGTTTTTTGTTGTGGGGCCAGAATGAAAGACAAATATGAAATGTCGCTCTAGATAAAAGCATCCTCCAAAGTGGCCCTCCTGTCTGTGAGCACTGCTGCAGGGTATTTGTTACTTTGGATACCAGCATCCTCCAAATGACTGAAATGTCCCTCCTTTCTGTGAGCATCACTGCAGGGTATTTGTTGCTTTGGATAACAGCATCCTCCAAATGACTGAAATGTCCCTCCTTTCTGTGAGCATCACTGCAGGGCATTTGTTACTTTGGATAACCGCATCCTCCAAATGACTGAAATGTCCTTCCTTCCTGTGAGCACCAATGCAGGGTATTTGTTGCTTTGGATAACAGCATCCTCCAAATGACTGAAATGTCCCTCCTTCCTGTGAGCACCAATGCAGGGTATTTGTTGCTTTGGATAACAGCATCCTCCAAATGACTGAAATGTCCCTCCTTCCTGTGAGCACCAATGCAGGGTATTTGTTGCTTTGGATAACAGCATCCTCCAAATGACTGAAATGTCTTCCTTCCTGTGAGCACCAATGCAGGGTATTTATCTTAGTGCTGGTGGTGCTCAGCATCCTGTGGATCCCAATCCTCCAGTCAGCCAACAGTGGACAACTATTTGACTACATCCAGGCCATTACCAGCTACTTGGCTCCTCCAATCACGGCAGTCTTTATTATGGCAATCTTTTGGAAACGTGTCAACGAGCAGGTCAGGTTTTTGAGGTGGCATCATGGTCCGACTCTGTGTACTGAAAATGTGTGAATTATTTCTTAGATGAAACTTGTAAATAATGTTTCTTGCTATAGAGATGCAATATTACACTATCTGGACAGATTGTGGCTCTATAAGGAGCAATTACATTTTACAAACATACAAGGTCACCCCAAATCCACCGCAGAGGATATTCTGCTTTATGGTAATTCGGTGTAGGAAGTTAACCCTAAACAATCTGCACAAAACTACATAACATAGATTCTGCATTTATGGACAGAGATCCCTCAATTCAAATATTTATACAATTGCACATAGAACAAGATGCCCCTTGATGACCAATATGCATTCCTGCGGGGGTTTTGTCACATAATTTCATAAGGACATTTTATTGTAATAAATAACATTTGGCACACAAGCTCAGGGAATCAACCTCAGACATCACCAGCACGATCTAACAAATTGATTGAATTTTGTTTTGCCATTGACACCTAGCAGTTACAAAAGTACTGGGGGGAGACGTGTATACTTAGACCTTGTTCAATAAAGCACATTGATGACTGTCCTGTTTTGTGTGTTTGCTATGGCTGTTGCAGGGAGCATTCTGGGGTCTGATTGTTGGCCTGACAGTTGGTTCGGTGCAGATGGTGCTGGTGTTTGTGTATGGCACCCCGTCCTGTGGAGAGGTGGACCTACGGCCAGCCTTCATACGGGATGTTCACTACCTGTACTTTGCTCTCATTCTCCTGGCACTCACTGGTTTTGTAATCACTGTTGTCAGCCTCTGCACTCCGGAGATTCCAGATTATCACGTAAGGGTAACACATAGCCTAATCATAAAATGTCTTATGAAATACAGTTGTCTGGGATTCAGATTTGTGAAAGTGGTGCTCATGTACACAAAACAAAGGTTCCTGTTTGTTGTGTGCCACCTCATGTAAATGTGCTGCATGTCAGTCATGCCGTCATTTCCATTACACGTTACAAAGGTTCTACCATAGCCCACACGTCTGGTGTGCCCCTGGGTAGCCACTTTGTCTTTAAGATGGTGCAAAATACATTTACAGGTGCTATTGCTTTTTCATGTAAAGCTCATTTGCATTTCTCGATCATCCTGTAGCTCCATCGCCTGACATGGTGGACAAGACACAGCAAGGAGCATCGAATTGACTTAAGTGATCATTGGGATACAAAGCTCAGAACACCACCCACACCTTCTGATGCTAGCACTGGGGAGGAGACTCAGGATGCCAGGCCATGCTGGAAACGGATGGGAGTGTGGTTGTGTGGACTGTCTGGGCCTAAGACAAAACAGTTAACTCTGGAGGAGAAACATGCCTTGGAGTTAAAACTAACCAACATTGACGAAGAACCAATTTGGCAGAATGTCTGCAATGCCAATGCCCTCATACTACTGAGTATCAATGTCTTTATGTGGGGCTACTTTGCCTGAGTTATATTTCACCATGTTGTTGAAATAAATATTAATCATTGTATTATTAATCAACCACAAATTAAAGCAAATCTGTCTACAATTACAATGTTAACCTATTAAGTAAATACTGTTTTATGGTTTAGTTTTAACTACATTTATGTTGAAGTTATTTAGCAGACTAATATAGAAACTACTTACAGTAGTTTATATACTGCCACCCTTATGAATAAAGCCTTTTGTGTGGACAAGTGCCCTATTCATTTCTTCAGGGTCAAGAATGTTGCAAATGGCAACGAAGGTCTCTTGCTGTAGACTCTTTCACCATTACAGTGTGCATTCCAAAGGACAGTAATACATTTGGGGTAACCATTATGGTTCTAACAACACTGGCTTATCTGGTTAAAAAAGGTGAAATCAAATAAAAATAGTGTTAAATACATGAGCACTCCATATCACAATGTGTTGTTGAAATGTGTATACTCACACATAACAGAAAACACAAATAAAACTCCTTTATACATATATATGAGTGTATTCATATATTTTGCTTCCACCACCATAAATATTGTATTGTTCTGTGTGGATATGTGATTTATTAAAGGATGAATGTTAAAAAAGTAACAAGTATTTTGGAACAAGCTGTGTCATGATTACATTGTGTATTTCAGTACAATGCTTAACTGGAACAACGCCTTGGTCAATAGACGAGTGCTCCGTTCCGTCGATATCCATGCCAGCATTTGCAATCAACGCGCAAGTTACAATGGGGGCGTGTTCTTATTCCTATCTTCCACCGCCAGCTAGCTTCATATACTACAACTGCAAGTCATTCTAACTCAGTCATAAGGCTACGGTTTGCAACAAGGACTGTCCTGTAGCTCACATTCGCTGGGTAGCATATATAGCTGTTCCACTACGATACATTCACTGACTACAAAGAACACCACATGAAATGGAAAGTCACAATACCAGTGCTAAGGTCCTCCTTAACCATGCTACGACTTTGAATCTACACACGGGGAATTTAGTAAACCGAAGCCGACTCAAGAAAAAATGTCCGTCTTCACCTAGTGAAGAGGTAAGCCTGACCATCTGACTTTGTCATAACGCCCTATGTATTGTAGCTGAGACATCTGGAAACTATAAGTATTGTTAGTCGGTCAACTGGCACGTTGCAAGTGCCTAGTTTAAGTAACTCTGGCCTGGATAAAACGAGCTGTTTGAACAACCTCGCGCTGTTCTTGTCTTCCCGGTTACGTCATTCAAAAACACGTTCGCGCAAATTAGTCTTTGTTGACATGGTTATTACTGCGTTGTTAGCTTGTCTGAGATTGTAAGGGACGTAATTTAGGATTTGTCGTGTGTAGGTTTTAGAAGGTTAGGCTTTTCAGTATGCCGAACCATCATACCACATTATTACTCTGAATCCCACCTGACTCAAGTGTTGCTAATAATCTCGTTAGCATCATAGTTTTTTAAGCCATTGTACTGTAATAAAACGAATTTATTGTTTTTTTTTTTTTTTTTATAAGATTACAAATGAATATCCTTTTTGCGTTGAAAAAAGCCATGATTGTGCCATTTTAGTACAACCTCAGTTTTGCCTGACTGAAACCTCCCAGTAGGATTAATGCACATGCTTTTAACCATGCTTCTAACCATGTTACGTGTGCGTTGCGTCACCAGAGAGTTTGAATTGGTTTGGGGAAGACATTTAATTAAAAACTCCAACTTTGATTACAACCATAAAACAAATTATCAGCAATAAAAAGGGTCAAATAGTTCAGGTGTTGATAAAAATGTCAGTCAAATTGATTTTACGTTATTTTAGGTCAATGGCCCAATGTGGGTTGTATGTGGGTTAATGCATTTCACAGTTGAGTCAACCTATAGCACCCACTCTGTAGCAATTCAAAGAATCTGGTTTATTTGGGATCTTGTACGGCAATGCTGTAATTCTGGATAAGTGAGTGATCAGAGTTAGTGCCACATAGTTGTAGCTACTTAACCATAAGATGTGTTTATGGGAACCTCTGTAATGGTTATTCATTTAGTCCACCTTTTCTCAAATTTTTGTGTTACAGATTCAAGACTGCGTTCGAGCCACGCTCAGTGAGTGGTTTGCGACAATACCACCCCAATCTTCACCAACGGTGAGACATTTTAACCAACCACTATGTAAAATCACCTATGTATTTCCCATGCTGTGTTGTTTTTTACACGCACAGCTAGCTACATAACAGCATTTACATAACTTCCACCTGCAGTGTCTATATCTTCAAACAAGTTTCTGCATTATCTAATCATCTAAAATTTACCAATCTATACATCTAAATGAAAAGGGCTTGGATGGATCATATTGAACTAAACTTGTGTAACCATTGGTTACTACTACGCAATAACATTCTTTGTCTAGGAAAACAAAATAGCTGCCTGTTGATTGACCGCAAATAATTTCTCACACTGATGAAAAGGAGCTGTCACAGTGATCGTTCATGCAAAGTTGGCTGCGAAAGGTCCTACATGTACTTCTGCTGTGAAGTGGGTGTGGCTTTGCCCTGTGGCGTTTTTTGCTGGGGTCAGCTAGTCTGCTTCAGCACACTCAGTGAGTACAGTAGGGGATCTTAAATACACAAAGCAAAAGCTTATTGGAACATCCGCGCAGTGAAATCCTGCAACAAGATTGTGAAACAGAAAGCATGTGTTGGTCATTGCACGGTGGGGAAAATGTTGCTTTAGATTTTTTTTTTTGTATACATTTTCTATCTTTTACTGAAAATGTTTTGTCACTGTATAATGATGTCTAATATTGATTTTCACTTGTTTTTGTAGGACCTACCAGATATAATTGATTGCTCCATCCCTCAAGCTACAGAAGCCATCACACCTGAGGAGAGGGAGGAGCTGAAGGTTTCAGGTGAGTTTGACTACGAGACCATGGGATTCCCTAAAGTTGTTTGTCATGGCATTGTCATGAGGAGTTCAAACTCAAGTTTGTAGATTCCATGAGAGAAACGCCTCTGCTCTTGATTTATTTTTTGTCATTAATGTTTCCATATTGTTGATTTGCAGTCAAACTATTTATTTGTGAAGCAGACCTTTCTTCAATCAAAGAGGCTGTAGATAAGGGTAAGTCTTACATTTGTCACAAAACAACAGTCAGCAACTGTACATCAGGTTTTCATTTCCTCTGACCGATTGTATTTTAAGCATGCACCAGGTTTTGGGTCAATTTCAATGTAGTATTATACAAATTCTAACTCCTTTTAATGTGTAACATGTTCTGTTGGAGTTTGATTCACTTTTGTTAAAACTGACTGGAATTGATGCCAAAACCATACATGCATGTAAATACTTAATGTGTGTGCATGCCCATGCCAACAGCCTGCCAGGCCCTAGCTGTGTCCCAGCTTGATTCAGTGATCATTGCTCCCCCTGCTCTACCTGAGGGGGAGAGCCAGACCCTGGAGGGCCTGCAGCCTGCCTGGAGGGAGCTGGAGGGACTGGTGCGGAGCCACAGGATTGCCACCATAGGCACCTCTGACCTGGATAAGGAGCTCCTGGAACAGCTTTACACCTGGGCTGAGGTGAGGGGTGTTGCTGACCACACGTGTCAGTTTATTCTAGGACCACACCGGTGTATTTGAGGTTTTGAACCGCATCTCTTGTCCAGGTGAAACCAAGTAGTAACCAGGTGAATTTGGCCTCTTGCTGTGTGATGCCACCTGACTTGACGGCGTTTGCAAAGGAGTTTGACATTCAACTATTGACCCATAATGACCCTAAAGGTAAAGGTGTCGCACTTGTAATTTGTAATAAGAATTTATTATAAATTGGGTTACGGAACAGGAAGTGTGCTCTTTAAGGGACAGGTAATTAACCCATTCAGTGCTCTCATTTCCTGTAGAACTGATCACTGCTGCCGGTTTCCAGGAAGCGGTGCAGGAGAGCACTCCGGACCTGAAGGTAGCAGACTGGAGGCTACAATGGGTTCTGCGCTACTCTGTCATTGTCAAAAGCCGGGGAATCATCAAAGCGAAAGGTTACCTTGTTCACGCAAAAAGAAGCAACCTGTAGCATTTTGCATCGCAGTAGGTCTTTGAAAAGCCAAGATATTGGTTGCTAAACTTGGATCCGACGTGGTAACAAAATGCTAATGTGAAGTGCCTCCTTTTTGTTTTATTTTTCTCCCTGCACTTTCTTCGCTTTGCTGAATCCATTCACATCCAGGATATTGGGGTATTAGGGAAAATGATTCATTGGTAACACAGAATTAGCGTTTTATTACAATGTTAGAATTATTCCAAAGCAGTTTGAAGGGTAAGCACAGCCACTAACCCACTATGGGTATGTCCCAAGATATTTGTACATTTTCATTTGAGTTTGCTGTGGGTCAGTCCTCTGTTGTTAAAGCCACAGGGAGTTATATCTAAAGTCCTAGTGCTGTATAATGTTTTATGCCAGTTTTCCTAAATACTGCAACTGGCAACTGTATTGATACTATGGGGAAAAGCCTAATGCCTCATCAGTGGTTCTTGTAAGGGGATTGGAAATTTCACTGGAATTATATATAGCAGTCACACACCCCTCCGTTGTTCAGGGAATGTAATGGACACAAAATGGGCATTCCAACCACATTGCTGGTCATTGTGCTTTTAAACATTGCATGAATGAAGCATTCATTAAAAATATTAGAAATTGTCTCAGATAAATGGATATAATTAATGTGAGGTATAATGGTAAGGTTCCTAAACATTCTTTGGATGCACTACCGCTAGCAATGTTATTAATGTGTATGGGAGTTTGAATGTTTTTCTTCCTGAACCAAAATCTCTGAAAGAATATTGGTTGTTACCATGCAAAGCGTTTTGGTAAATTCCGGTACAAGGTGAGATCATCATGGATTGAATATGAGTTGAAAAACCCAACATTAGCATGATTTGTGTGAACAACAAGCACAACATTAGAAATATTTTTCTGTGATCTGATCTACGTCTTTGTTATATTATATATTTTTTGTTTTGTTAAATGAAGTGCTTTTAAAGTAAATGTGCAGTTTCTCAATTTACTCTGGCTTTCTAAAAAATGTGTTTTGTGAATATTTTCTCGACAACAGTGTGACACACAATTACAAACCTATGTGATTGGTTGTCTGCTGGGCCAATTCATTGACCATCAAAAGTAATGTATCCTTCTTTTGAAATATCTCTGTCCTCATTAACATATTTTTTTCCTGGTCATGTAATCCTGATCCGCTACTGGGTGGATGACTGTACCGTCTGTAGTGCGTGGGGCAGAAGTCCGTTTCTAGAACCAAGACCACCTCTATTACATTTATGTAGACTGTACTGTCTGTAGTGCATGGGGCAGAAGACCGTTTCTAGAACCAAGACCACCTCTATTACATTTACGTAGACTGTACCGTCTGTAGTGCATGGGGCAGAAGAACGTTTCTAGAACCAAGACCACCTCTATTACATTTACGTTGACTGTACTGTCTGTAGTGCATGGGGCAGAAGACCGTTTTTAGAACCAAGACCACCTCTATTACATTTACGTAGACTGTACTGTCTGTAGTGCAAGGGGCAGAAGACCATTTCTAGAACCAAGACCCACCTCTATTACATTTTAAATGCAGACCTTGCAGAGCAGTTGGCCCAGGCCAAGAAATTTTACTGGCATATTTTTCTGATCAATGGTGAGAAAATGTTTGCCTGTGAGACAGCTCACTCGTGGGTGGCCATTTTCTGTTGGGGAGATGTAGGTATACTCGTTAGGGAATTGACCAGTAGCCGGAAGGTTGCCAGATTATATCCCTGATCTGTCAAGTTGAGAAATGTTGTCTTGCAGAAAGAAAGTTTACAGTAATAAAGTTAAGAATGTCTAAGGTAGCAAAATGTAAGTTAAGGAGGGGCAATAAGGAGACTGGTGTTGACTCTGCCTATATCCCACAATTCCAGGGGTGTCCCATTATTTTTATTTTTAAATGATATATGCTGAAAATAGCTGATTACATTCGAAGGTCAACGGGGACATTTTTTGGGGGAAAAAATCTTAAATTTTTAATACCACTGCTGTAATGCAACACACTTTGAATGACTGATGTTTGACTTTTTGACAAAAGTGTTATGTTTGACACGCACAGCTAAAGTCTCTTGCCGGAGATTGCATTTATTTTGGGAGGCAAGATACTCTTTAGTATAGGTCAACATTAGTTTTGTATATTTGTGTTTTCTTTACCTTGTTTCTGTAAGCTTTATAAGTAAGTTCCTGTTTTACTGTTTTTTTTTTTTACCCTGCTCTTACAGACTGAATGTACCATGCAGGACATACTACAGACTACTTTGCCTTGGAAGTGGTAGAATGAGAAATGTACATGGTCTGGTAGTCATGGTGTGCATTCTTTATCCTTGTACTACTTTAAAAAGTAAAATGTGATGTCTTTGTTTGTTCATCATGGCATTTATTGTAAACAGGGTCCACAGTCTCATGAAATTTAAGTTCTCTCTTGTACTGTAATTACGTTTTTGTTGTATCATGTTTTAGAATTGATTTTATTAAATTATGAAACTGTTTCAAGAAGATTTGTGTTAACTGAAATATGGGAGCACACTGGTGTAAATTTGGGGGGGCAATATTACGGACAGGAAAAGAGTGAAAATCCGGGGATCCGTTGATTAAAATTGCATTCGCTTTTCGATGAATGACGTCTGACGGACGTTGAGAACACATGTAGCGGAAGCAGAGAAATAAAAATATCTGGCGGAAGTGCGACGGGACAGCGTAAGCAAGATGGTGGCTACTAGGAGAGGTGGACGCGTGTGTTCCCCAAGTAAAACAAACTCCGATGAGTCCGCTGGAGATGTGGTATGTTCATTTTCGTGATCATGAGTAAATGTGTATACAATTTAGGTGCATTTCATACATGTTATTTCCAGGGTTTCTTATACAGATATTTAACCGTTGACGCTCACGTGGCATCCAGGTGGCTTGTAAGCCTAGCTAGCTCTAAATTACTGTTTTTTTTTTTGTAATTGATCATTAAATAAAATAAGCGCATAGTAATTACAGTTTAGTTTTCAAGCAATGGTTATGTCGATCAGTATAATGTTAACATTTCCACCGATTAAGGTACTTAATTACAGATTGGTCCTGGAAAACCTGCTGTTATTGGCAATTTAACTAGTTGGTTTTTCTTCAGGTCATCACTGACACATGAATGAGTTTACTATTCAGTGTGTTAAACCGCTACAATATCATAAGTATATACATTCCCACATTATTCAACTGTTATCAGTTAATTAATTATTCTATATAGAAAATCCCCCAACGGTTGTTGATTCATTATGCTAGAGAGATGTGTGCAAATTGTTTTTAAATTCATCAGTATTTCAACGGATAAGCTGAAGTATTCAAATCATTCGCAAGTATTCACTGACATGTTTCTCCACAGGCTACTCCAGCCTCCACTCGGACAACACGGAGGACAGCAGCCCAGTCTGAGGATATCAATGACCCTCAACGTGAAATTCTCTTAGAGTCTGCTGGGAAAAGACAGACGAGGATGTCCAAACAAACTGGCCCTTTTAACCTGGTAGACTCCACCCATGAAGCTGATGTGTCCGAGTCAGATTCCTGCTGTTCTGCTTTATCGGATGCAGAGGCGATCCCCAACACGCAGTCGGCTCGCAGGGGCCACAGAGCCATAGGTAGTGACCAGCCTAACTCTTCTGTGTCAAGAGAACAAAATGCTTGCAGAGTCACCAGAAGTTTGAGGAAGTTCAGCGGCTCAGTGCTGCCTGAGTCCAAGGTGATGGACTCCCTGACCAGAGTGACCAGGAGCACGCAGAAAGCTGCTATGTCTCAAAACCAGGCAGAGCTCTCAGACTCTGAGTCTTGTGCCTCGGGCCCTCAGACCTCCACTGTACGCAGGGCTACCCGAGCCCGGATGGGTGGGCTTGTCCAGGCTATCCCCATGCGTTTAGAGGAAACCGGCTCCAAATCTCCGGTGCCGCACGGCGGAAACAAGTCTGAAGCCATGCTTTATGACTCCCAGACATGTGACTCTGATGGCTTTGAGTCTGGGCCTTGCATGACTCCCAGAAGGTCGACTCGCAAGAGGAAAGTGCCTAAACAGTCAGGCGCCACCGTGACAGACTCCGAGTCGGACCTGAACGATGCGTATACTCCTCTGGGGAGTCCTTTGTTGGGCAGGGGCACTCCTTGCAGTAGTCGCACCGGATCCAACAGCAGTTCCCGGGCAACACCAGCTACCCGGATGGCAGCCAAAGCCCTAAACATGGTAGCAGCGAAGGCTTTAACCCAGTCTTCTACAGTAACTGTATCTAGAATAGCAGAGGAGAGCGTAGTGTCAGAAGATCAGAATTTAGAGGACACTATCGGTGCTGATGCAGACTGCTCTGGGATAGACGTATGTGAAGAAGACCGGACACTCATCCTGGATGATGAAGTCTTGATCTGTGAGCCAGAGACCTCCCCAGAAGCAGCACCAGCTCTGGAGGAAAAAGGGAGCTCGACAGCCATCGAGGATGCGGAGATGCCAGAGGCCACTTGTGTACAACAGGGCTCCACCAAGAAAACTACTGGTGAGCAGGTTGAGATGCTTACCTCTGTCCCTTCTCAGGAATTCATTCCACAGGATGATGTGAAAGCAGATTTGAAAGCCATCAGTGTGCCTGCAGTGGTAACGGAGGACCAGCAGAGGGAGCTGTCCACCAAGGATGGAGCAGCTGTGGACGCCCCAGCAACGTTGCAATGGGAGACAATTATGCTGGGTGATTCGCATGTCCGCCATCATCAACCTGTGATTGTAACAACATGTGAACATGCAATGGCCCCTGAAATCGTAGTGTCTGATGAAGAAACGGACGTGGACGTGACGTCTCACACAAGTCCTCCATTAGAGTTGGAGAGACATAAATTGAAGGCAGTGCCAATCAAGGAGGCTATTGAAGCGAGCGGTTCACTGGTAACTAAGATTCAAAAGGCTGACCAAGACCATGCCCCTTACACCACAGAAGCCATTGTAGTGACTTCCCGCCAGAACTCAAAGGTCTGTCTATCTGCAGCTCTGGAGCCCAGGGACTTGATCATTGTACAGAAAACTGGCTTCATCAGTTTGCTGGAGAGCAGTGAGGATGAAGGTATGGAGCATTCTGAGGAGGAGGAGGGGGAAGGACCGGGCTCTGATGGCAAAGGGGAAGCTGTCTGGGTAGAAGATGAGGCCGGCCCATCCAGACGCCAAGATGTGGCCAGTCATTCGGACGGTGGCCTATTTGTTGTAGACACCCAGCCTGGCCTCCAGTCAGGTGAACAGTATTACGTGGATCAGCAGGGAAAGTTGGCCAGAGATGGAGAGGTGGCAGCAGTTGAAGAGCGAGACGAGGAAGAGTTTGTCGACGAGGAAGGTAGTGACGATGACGAAGACTCCAAAGTCCTCTTCACAAGAAGGAATCCCCGGTTGTAAGTCTGCCATGCCATTATTGGTTGTAATTTTGGTGCTCAAATGGCTGTTTCAGTTGACTGTTTTAGCTCCAGCTACACTATGTCATAGAAGGACTTTGTTCTTTTTACTAATTGAGCTATTTACTCATTGAATAGCAATGCCAGCAAACTAAGCATATACTTTTTATATTAATTTTCATTAACGTATCAAGAGTGAACCAGGGCGTAGATAATGCTGCCTCTGCCTGGTAATTATTTTGGGCTGTTCTAGGAACGAGCTGTCCAGCTGTATTGACCCAGGCCTTAGAGTGAAGGAGCTCGGGGGATTATACATCAATTTCGATGGCAGCAAATCAAAGACTGTCTCTAACTCGCTGCGGAAACTGAATGAACAGAAGAGCCAAGATGAGGTAAATAACTTTCATTGATTTTGTTAGAAGGTGATGTATGATGTAGAATCGTTAATGAAACGTGTAGTTATGCGAGGCTTGGATAATTCAATGAAGAGGCGACGTTTTCCCTGCAATTTGAAACCTTTTGACTTCTCACTGATCTGATCAGACCTGAATGTACTACTGAAGATACTACCGTGAATGTTTTCCTCTGTCAACAGTTGATGAAGAAGAGTGTCATTGGCCCAGAGTTTGAGAAGAAGGATGCTGTGCCTCCATACAAGGAGTCCAAACAAGCTGCTAAACTAAAGCGCAAAGTGAGCAGAAGGTCCTACTGCTGTTGGACTACATGCAGTAACTGTTTCCAGTTACTTTCATTGACATGTTTTCCTACTGGTCTTGCCACGTTCAGGAGGAGCGGGACAAGACCACCGGAGCTGGCTGGTTCAACATGAGGGCTCCTGAGATGACGGAGGAATTGAAGGGAGACCTCAAAGCACTGAAAATGCGTGGCGCGATGGACCCAAAGAGGTTTTACAAGAAGAATGATAGAGATGGGTTCCCCAAGTACTTCCAGGTCAGAGAGCATCTAACCCTTAACCGGATTGTGTGGTATCTAGTATATGATGTTTGTTTTTGGACATATGTCATTTTTGTTTGTGTTTGCATTTCCATGTCGCAGGTTGCTACAGTAGTAGATAACCCCGTGGACTTCTATCATTCCCGTGTCCCGAAAAAACAAAGGAAAAGAACCATTGTGGAGGAGTTGCTAGCTGACGCCGAGTTCAGGCAGTATGTTCTAGTTTATTCACGTACAGTAATGCATTCTCTGTCCTGGTGTTCTAAAAACGATTGTTTCAGAAAATTATCGTTATTGGAACTTGATGAACCTTACGTTCAAATTTAATATTTTATAAAATACTTAAATACTAAAAACGATTTCCTCCCAACATTAACAGCACCAACAAGAAGAAATTCCAACAGATCATGGCTGACAAGGCTGCCCGGGGGGCAAGCAGGAAGAACAAGAAGAACAACAAGGTCAGGAAGTAGGAATGACAATGACTCATCATGGAGGGGTCATCATTCTGCTGTATGGAGGTCATTACATGTTTATTTCTGAATGAAGGCCTGATAATTAAAAATATTACATATGGTGGGGTTGAGCATTACGTTTTGTTTAATACAACGCCAATAAACAATGTATAACCTGGTTAAAGTAGGGGCACTGTAACATTTTATTAAAAACAATGATGTGCCAATCATTCAAACCCTATATTTAAAAACTACATAAAATTGCAAAGACTTTGGGGATCTCATCTATGGTCCATAATATCATTAAAAGATTCTGAGAATGCGGAGAAATCTCTATGCTGGGGACAACGCAGAAAACTAGTATTAGATGGCCGTAAACTTTGGGACCTCAGTCAGCACTGCGTTAAAATCAGACACGATTCTGTGGTGGAAATCACAGCATGGGCTCTGGAACACTTAAAAACCTTTGTCTGGTTTCCACAAATGCAAGTTAAAACTACCAAGCAAAGAAGAAACCATTTATAAACTATGTCCAGAACCATTGCCACGTTCTCTGGGCCCTGAGCTCATTTATGATGGACTGAGGTGAATCGGAATACTCTTGTGGTCTGACAAATCAAACTTTTAATTATTTTGGGAATTATAGATAAAAGAGAGGGACCATCTGATACAAATGAAGGGGTTGTTATCAGTCTTCTGCTGAGCCTGATATTGACCCATTTGAACCAGGTGTGTTGGAAGAGGGTGACACCTGAAACAAGCAGGGCAGGGGCCCCGAGGACCAGGGTTGAGCACCACTGATCTAGAGAGGGACCCATCTATCTTATCTGTGAAGGCGCCATTAACGCTGAACAATATATACAGGTTTAGGAGAAACATATGCTGTCTTTCAGACAATGTATTTTACAGGAAGGGCCTTGATTATTTCAGCCAAATCACATTCTGCATGTATTACAATAGCATGACCCTAGTTAAGGTATCTGGGCGATAAACTAGCCTGCCTGCAGTCCAGACCTGTCACCCATTGAAAACATTTGGCGCATTATGAAACAAAAAATACAAACAAAAGAGAGCCAGATCGATTGATCAGCTGAAATCCTATATCAAGCAAAAATGAGAAACATTTAACTTTCAAAACGACAGCAATTGTTCTCGGTTTATAAACGCTTCCATTATTGTTTAATGAGGCGCTGCATCACGGTGGTAAACTTGCCCCGTCCAACTTTTTAGAAACGTTTCGCTGCATTATTTCAACAAGTTTCAACATTAGATATGTGGTCTTTGTACTTTATTTAAATTAAATATAGGGATAAATGATTTGCACATTATTGCATTTGCTTTTTCATTTGCGTTTTATGTAGTGCAACATTTTTGTAAAGGGGGTTTTAATTGTCAATTTAATTAAATTAATGTTTAGATTAGTAGTAATAAACAAATTGGGTTTTTTATTTATGAATACCCACCATTTGTTTATGCTGTAATATATTTTCTAAGAAAGGTTTAACTACTATAGTTTGATAAATATATGTTTTGATATGAGGAACAGAAGAAATTACTCCAACTTATTTTCAGTGAAGTGTATGCAGTATATGGGTTGTGACTGGAAAAAAAATCATATTTCGAATTCTAGAGAATAAAAAGACGGTCCAAGCACTCATTTTGATGAGAAAATGTCTGCGCTAACTCAACGTCCCAATGGTTTTAATAAATCAAAACCAAATTGAACCATAGGTCTATTTGTCTTTGGCTCTACACCAAGAAGCCAATTGAGTTGGCTGAACTACTTGCTGCATCTTGCCTAAAGGGACAGTTTTACTATAGCCGTCTTCTCTGTAACCCTCCCCATTATCTGTGTACATTCGCTGGAACATCAAACACATTTTCTTGTCTCTGCCGGAGCAAATCCGCATACAAAGAGATCAAATGAATTAACATCTGCTCACCCAGTTTCTACCCAACAAGTACTGCTGCCCGCTTGCCAGCCTCCTGTTGGCTCAGTGTGTGTTGTGGCCGGAAGCTCCAGAGCTCTGGGCGCTTGACAGATCACATGGAAAGGAAAAGGCGACACTCGAGAACTGCACTGTCAAGTCTTCTGTCCAGGTGGCCCATTCTCCAGCTAACCACAGGTGGTAGAATCACTGGAGCTCATCCCCATCAACAGTCTAGCCAACGGAACAGTAACCAACTATGTAGCTGCCAACAGGAGCAGAAGGGAACTTGAAGAAATTAACTTTTTTCTGTGCCGACAAGGTTAATTCACATCTAACAAGTTCTTTATGATTTAGGTTTTTTATTGAGACAGGAATCATTGTAATTTGATGTTTCTTTCCTTTAATGTACACACATTCAACAGAGTATAAAATAAATACAAACATTCATATGCTTGTCATGTTAGTTGAGTTACTTCTTTATTCACAGTCAAATACTGAAGTAGAAATGTAGTAATACAATGTTTTGGTATTAGTAGAGCATACTACAATGTGAGTATTCCTTCTTCTTGATTACCAGCAATATTTGGTGCTCAGTCATGCGTTTGTAGCAATGACATCTACAGTCATTTTATTATTGGCAATACTTTCTACGGGGCACCTCCGTTGTACTAACAGTGTTATCATACTGTTGCCATTTTGTCATTCAAGGTGTTGCATTAATATAAATTCATGATTCTAATCCAAGCTAAAGCAATTGACATCCATGCGGTTAATATAAATTAAATAAAAATATAGTCGGTTATATCGACACAATATAAATCTCTAAATTGAGGGGTGCTTTCATTCGACAGTCACTTAGACACGCGCAAACGGCATGCCAGAAAACGCAGCCGGAAACTCATTATTTTGGAAACACAAAAAGGCATGTTCAACGTCGGAAAAAAGGATCGGCCTAAGTGTGATACACTTTGAGCCGGAAGTTCACTAACTTGCCTGAGCGCAGCGCAACATCGCAATTAGTTTATTACTACTCATGTTTTGTTTGCTATTTTTTTATAATCAAGGTTTACAAAGTGATTAACGCCTACAGAGATTTGACAGTATTGGGAAAAACACCAATCAGTAAACTGCAAATGATTCATCTAGTTGATAAAAATTAGGGTCTCAAATGTAACGCTTGTTTTTTTCTCCAATTGTTATTCAACTACTAGCCTACCCCCTAATGTCTCAGCAGCCACTTTGGTAATAGCAATCGATTCTCCATTAAAAACACATTGTTTTAACTAATGTTGTTGATCAAACATATTTACTACATTAACAATGTAATTGCTAATAGTATTAGCAATAGGCATACACCATAATACTGAGGATCTTTTTTTACTCCCCTACCTGGAACCCTAGATGAAAACAAATACTATAAACCAGCTTGTAGTCAGAGACCAGGCTGAATAAAAAGGTTAATTATATTGGTTAATGTATTATCTTTCACAAAACTGTCAACTTTGTGTTCAGTACTTTAGTGCACCTCCTTCTTGGAAGAATAACTGCACTGAGCCTTTCCCTATCTTTATTTGTTACCCAAACTATCCTGGTACTGGGTTAAGTCCTAAATGCCCTTGGTCTGTACAAAGTCCCCAGAGAGCTAAATAGTCCAATGAAATCAAAGAGCCAAACAATGTTTTATAGTAAGTATGGGTTCTTCTTCGCTCACACATTCTCATTCAGACAGCTGACTGCTTGAGTTCCTTCATTTGATACAGCCTTCCCTTGCTCGTCTTAAGGAAACGAGCAAATCATTTCAGGTCCCTGTAGATCTCAGATGGTGCTGGAAGCCCGTCTGTACATGTTCTTATAAATGCGTCCCAGGCTGTCCTCAAACACAGCCCTGTGGGGTTTCCCTGAGTAGCAGGCAGCCTGGCTGCTCCAAAACACCCCGTTGTCCAGGTGGACAGAAGTCTCTCCCGGTGACACTCTGCAGCTACAGGACATCAGACGAAGCATCGGTTAAGGACACCACAACACAAGTAATTAAAGACGCATTTCAGGATATTTTGCAACTGGTTATAAAGTGGCACTGTCAGACAAAAAAAACAGGGCCCAGGAAATTGTGTACTAATTCTTGTATATGCTGATATGCGCCCCAAATCTCTTTCAAATTTGGGCTTTTATGGCCGAGGTAGATTTGTAAAATTTCCAGATTGCGTGCATTATGTGCATCATTTAATTGTTGTTTATCTGGCGTATTAAAATTGACTGGATCAGCTGCCATACAAAACCCTCTAAAACCACTGTCTCTGTGGGTATGATGATGCGTACCTGTCCTGGGAGACCTGGTCGTAACAGGGAGAGTCTTCATGGGAGACCTGGTCGTAACAGGGAGAGTCTTCATGGGAGACCTGGTCGTAACAGGGAGAGTCTTCATGGGAGAGCTGAGGTCCCGGCTTGGTCCAACACTTATCATCATCATCCTACATGGATAGACAATCTTTATTGACGTTATATAAGTATCATTGCAATATCCGACTCCACTGGCTCAATGTTGAGCCAACATGGCCAGGGATTGGCCAGATAGTGGCGCTATAACTGGCTATTGAACTTCCAGGTCACTCATCGTATCACAGTTTACATAACGTCAAGTCAAGAAACATACTTGCCCCATGAAACTATGAGAAAGAAAATGTCACAACACCCATGAGTTTGACAATTGGCCTCAAATGGCTAGTCGCGAGCATTGTTGATAGTCCAACTTGGCAACATTTGCCATCATGCTAGAGGCTATCCAGCTGAGCAGATAATTATGTGGGTTTCTTAAATGAATTTCCTTACTGCCTTTCTCGTTGTCGGTCTTTAGAACAAATTCAAAGAGTAAACATACATTTAAACGTGTTGGTTATAAATGGAAGTCCTTTTCCCACAGTCTTTAAGCAAATAGAATGTACTGGGGGATCTCCAAATAAATGTGTGGTGAATGGTTTACCAGTCCCATTCTGGTGGTGAAGTTGACAGGAATGTTTTTTGGCAACCATGATGAAAAATAGTGTCTGATAGGTTTGACTTGCCTTCTGTCGATACTCTGTTAGACTAATCTGTGCAATTATATTGCATTTTTAGTAAACCTCAATATTTCAATTATTGATTTTATACTGTCATTTTTGTTAATCTCTTAATAACTTGCATTGTTTCCAAACGCACTGTAAATATGACATCAAGAAATGAATTAATCATCAAAACCTTTAAAAACATACAGCAATGTTTATTATATATTATAATTCTAAATATTGTATTTTTTTGGCTCTTTCAGTTTGATTTAATTCTCCTTAAATAAATCCCCTTAAGTCATCCCTTTTAGTTATGTGTGGATTAGGCATTTCTCCCTCTTGGAGCTCTGTTTCAGCCACGTAGCTGTTGGCACCATGCTGAGGCTCCTTGGTACCTTCCCTCAGGAAGATGAGCCCTTAACAGCAGCTTACTGCCTGAAGATCTCCCACCCACAGAAACCGGTCTTCCTTTTCTTTCAGAGCGGATTTCAGACCGCTTTAGAGTAATTAAACATCTTTCTCTCTGGTTTTGCCATCAGAACATTTAAAACTACAAAAGGTGGGAGGCGATGCGTAAAAATGTTATCACAACACCTGCCAACTGGCCTGCTTTCCTTCTTGAAGGCAAACTAAAACAGTTACTTCAAGCAAATGAAAATGGGGAACAAAAGCAAACATGGGGTCAGAGGAAGTTCAGTTAACTAAATAAGTAAAATCAAAATGTGCTTTGACAAAGATGTTGTGCAAAATTAACAAACATAAGTTTGCCAGAACCAATAATATAAATGGATGTAAAACTTTAAGCCAGGGGTGTCAAACCGGTTCCATGGAGGGCCGAGTGTCTGCAGGTTTGGGGTCTTTCCTATCAATTGGTTCCCAGTTAAGATCTAAGCAACCAGATGAGGGTAGAAACTAACCAATTGGTGACCTAATTAATCAATCAACTACAAGGTGAGAGCAAAAACCTGCAGACACTCGGCCCTCCCTGGAACCTATATTACACCTCTGCTTTAAACAGTCAAGGTCAGTGGGGGCCCCCATCCACCCTTTATGGTAATAGGTTACTCCAGGTCAGTGGGGGCCCGTTTACTCTTTATGGTAATAGGTTACTCCAGGTCAGTTGGGGCCCCAACCACCCTTTACGGTAATAGGTTACTCAAGGTCAGTGGGGGCCCCCATCTACCCTTAATGGTAATAGGTTACTCAAGATCATTGGGGGCCCCGTTTACTCTTTATGGTTATAGGTTACTCACAAAGTAGAGCTTCCTGTCAGTACCATGAGTGTGAAGAATCTTCTGGACTCGACTGTGGATCTCATCAGATGGACTAAACGCACTGTGAAACCTAGTCAAAACACAAAACAAGTAACATTGCCATAAGCTGGAAACTCAATCAAAATATATCCTCCACAAAAAAAACAAAGATGTTTTATTTTATACAGTGCTCATTTTCTCCACTAGTCTGTGCTGTATCCTAATGAAAATCTTGGAATCCAGATAACAGTGGATTTAACAGGCATAAAAAATAAACTGAAATTGTCAAGCTTTCAGAGACATGTTGTGCTGCATGGCCGCAAAACAGCATGCTCATGACCCTTTTGCCAGAATGACCTAACTACTTTTTTCCATCCACACTGCAAATATTTATTTTTAACTTTTAATTAGTTCCATGTATCTCGGTTGGTAGATCGTGGCGCTTGCAATGCCAGAGTCCTTGGTTGGATTCCCATCAAGGGAACTAGTTGTATGCAAAAATTTATGCATTTATTGCAATAATATGAAAACACCAGATTAACCAGCACAGACAGCTACATACACCGAATGTTGTTTTATTTTGCAGGAAAGTGGTGGTAGAATATATGAAAGAGAAGTAGGTGAGATTTGAACCCATGCTAAAGGAATAAATGTACACTGGCTGCAGTGGCTAACACCAGCAGACCACCCTAGACCACACCCAGTGTAATATCAACGGTGTTGATACTGTCTGAGTGTAAAGACACAATTTTCCAGACAACACCAAGTGTGATATCAACGGTCTTGATACTGCCAGTGGGTATAAAGACACAAATATCATTGTCCAGACCACACCCAGTGTGATACCAACGGTCTTGATACTGCCAGTGGGTATAAAGACACAAATATCATTGTCCAGACCACACCCAGTGTGATACCAACGGTCTTGATACTGCCAGTGGGTATAAAGACACAAATATCATTGTCCAGACCACACCCAGTGTGATACCAATGGTCTTGATACTGCCAGTGGGTATAAAGACACAAATATTATTGTCCAGACCACACCCAGTGTGATACCAACGGTCTTGATACTGCCAGTGGGTATGAAGACACAAATATCATTGTCCAGACCACACCCAGTGTGATACCAACGGTCTTGATACTGCCAGTGGGTATAAAGACACAAATATCATTGTCCAGACCACACCCAGTGTGATACCAACGGTCTTGATACTGCCAGTGGGTATAAAGACACAAATATCATTGTCCAGACCACACCCAGTGTGATACCAACGGTGCTGATACGGTCTGTGAGTGTAAAGATACAGATATCGTTGTACAAGACAACATAATAGGGTTGCTGTCCATAAACGGGCAGAATGTCTGTGTTGGTAAGACAAGACTTACAGACACAGACAAAGTAAATGCTTCCAAGTCCAGTATTACTTTCCCATCCACGTCTGATTGGTGAGAGAGTACTGCTGACTTGGGCTCTGATGGTGCTTTTTATCTTCAATTTGACAGATGGTCAAAGGCCAAACCATCGGAACATGAATAGACTGATGGAAAAGCAAATGATAGATGCTCACATTAACTTCGCTCTCCTCCCTCAGACTTCAAGAAGACGTGCTCCTTCTCCCGATGTCAGAATCAACAAAGCCTGGGCTTAATCTCAAGCTCTGTGACTTCAGTTGTGTTTTCAATCAAGAGAAGTATCATTCATTTCCAACAATTTACTTTACAGTTTAAAATTGTCTATTGATTTTAATGTTTGCTTACAAACTTGAAAAAGGGAGGCAGAGGGAACAAACAAACAAAGAAACATTTCTTGGTTTAGCTTTCAGCTGTTGGGATCAATGACAGGGTCCTCTCCGAATGTATTAGTGTGTGTTGGGTCAAATGCATTTGCTATCGCTGAAACACAATCAATACCCTTTTCCTCTTATTTTCTCAGAGACCCTTTTTTTTAAGTAATGAACAAACATGACAAGACAACAGATCCTGTAATTTGAAAGCAAGGGATATTCATCTTGGCTGTCGAGTGTAATCAAAATAAATATTAGACGGACACAGCCTGTTATATTTGGCCAGGCTCTCATAAAGTACACAATTTGTCAATACTGTATAATTAGAAAATCATATAGGCAACGTAGTTTTGCCCAGAATTCTTTCAACATCCTTTAGGCAAACACAGAAGCATGACAATGTCTAGTCAAATTCAGCCCAAACTGTCCTCCCCTTCTTAACTCGACAGGGACATAAACATGGAGATTCCAAGCTAGAAACGACAGCAAATGATGACACACAGCTTTAGATCTTGTTATTGGCGAACATCTGCATAAACTACCCTGGAGACCGGCAGACACGAAATACAGAGTCATTAGCAAGGACTAATTGTGCTCTATAATATCAAACCGCATCTCAAGAGGTTGGCTGTGTGGGAAACCCAAATAGCAAAACCCCCAGAGGGAAAAGATAGAAATGCTGAACGGTGTTCCTGTAGGGGGGTGGTTCGTTACCTCTCTCTGAGGGAGAAGCGGCCCAGCTGGGGACGGAGTTGGGTACTGCTCGGGCCAGCTGCAGTGGCTGGGCTATGTGCTGCCGGGGCTGTCCTGGCCACACTGACTGGGGTACTGGAAGACTTCCCTAGGGACTTCTGAGTGGTAAGACAGCCAGAGGAATGACGGGAAAAATGAACTTTTATTTGCACTACAATACAATTAAAACAGCGGGTATCCTGTTTTCTTCAAATCATCAAATGATATACATGGCATCATTTGTCCGTCACACCAAACAGTGGGAGCTTCCCGAACCTTCTGCACATGAGCAGATCACGTTCCACGGCACCAATGAGAAAATTACACAGGTAGACAATGCTAAATATTTTTAACACCACTGGTTCAAACATGTACTCATGCTAGGCTGGAATCTACAGGCGGAAATGTTTTACCATGAACTAAACATGATGAACAAATCCTTAAATTCCAGAATGATTCTGCATGGCTGCAAATAACATGTGGTTATTCATCATGAATCAATGGGGTGGCGTTTTTGTCTCATAGTAACATGACACTATGCTACTGCATGCAGACTTTGATTCTGTTTTGATCAAGCCTTATCACATTCTCCGGAGCAGCGTGTTCTCTTGTCAGATAGGAAATAGGCACAGTCACTCTCTTCCATCGCCGTCACCAAAACACGCGATCCAAGCAATGACAGGTGAGGGCAAGTGAAATCCCTCAGACATTTCCTGTTTGCTTTAATTCTCTCATTGTGCCATGTAAACCCTTTTTTTCTTTGTCTGAAAAGGCTGCTGCTGTAGTTCAACTAACTTCCAAACAGGTACTTTAACATTGTTTATTTTTTATTTTTTTATGTTACTTACTCGAACCGGCCTGTAGCTGCCAAGAAAAGAAGAACCTATCAAAAGAAAAAAATATATACATATACACACACACAAAGTCATTAGAAGATAAGTATTAAATAAGTATTTAGAAGAAAAATTATGTATTCACACCCGCCAACACAGATATTACTATACATCAATGACTCACGGTCCGAGGGCTCGGCAGCACAGCTGGTGGAGCGGCTCTGGGGAAGGGGGGTTTTAGTGGGAGAGAAACCAGGAGTCTGGCTCACGGAGACACTGACAGTACCGGAGACCTGCAGCAGATACAAGATAAAACAATCAGCAAAAGTCAGTCATTATCTGGATAATGGAAGTGCTAAGCGGCACGTCATGGCACAAAGGGGACACATTTCTCCAGCTATATTTATGCTTCTAAGAGTTAATTACTTAATATAAGGACTATAGAACACGGGCGGACCAAAGACGGAACGTTTTTAAGCAGACTACTATATCCAACTCTTTTCAGGCACTGCTTTTGTCGACTGAACCTCACTCTTCAATAAAACCCGCCTGTACTTTAATTACACATGAATATCATAACTTTAACTAAGAAATTAGCAATTTCTTCCCACATATAAAGTTTATTTTAACACGCATTGATAATGCATTCAGTGCAGGGCTAAGACTTCAATAGGTAACTATTTGTTAATCATGGTTTGAATGTTAATTAGCTAGGTTAATTGTAGCCCCGAGATTTCTTCTGTATAACAATCCCTTTTTTAAGGCAGCATTATGGAAAATGCCACACTGATATCGCTGTTTAATCCCAGTCTTTACTTTAATGACATGACAGCTTTGATATTTACACCTCAGGACTGGATGTTATTTAAATGAACAATCAAACCAAAACACAAAGAGCCACTGAAAGGACTTCCAGTTGTTTTCGAAGCGTTCCCAGGAGCTTGGGATTTATTGTGTTGATCACAACAATACTCTAGAAGATATGCAAATCCTACCACACTTACAACTTTTGCAGTAAACAAAATGGGTAAACTTTCACACTGAATATACTCTAGAGCCTAGAAAATGAGGGTGAAAGAAGCTGATAAACAACAAAAAGCTCCAAGTGATTCTAAAACCACTAAATATTCTTCATGTAGCCAAGCTTAACTAGGGAGAAACAGGGGCACTGGGAACCGGGTTCCATACCGTCAGGAGACGGAAACAGGGGCACTGGGAACCGGGTTCCATACCGCCAGGAGACGGAAACAGGGGCACTGGGAACCGGGTTCCATACCGTCAGGAGACGTAAACAGGGGCACTGGGAACCGAGTTCCATACCGTCAGGAGACGTAAACAGGGGCACTGGGAACCGAGTTCCATACCGTCAGGAGACGGAAACAGGGGCACTGGGAACCGGGTTCCATACCGTCAGGAGACGTAAACAGGGGCACTGGGAACCGAGTTCCATAACGTCAGGAGACGGAAACAGGGGCACTGGGAACCGAGTTCCATAACGTCAGGAGACGGAAACACCCACCACAAAGGGAACCTGAGGCATGGTCTCCTTTTGAAACCGGTGAGGCCCCAGATGGAGGTGGCTGAGTCTCTGTCTGGCCCCTTCAGACAGCTGACACATCCGGCGGTGGGTGTAAGGAGAGGGGGACCGGGTCTGAGAAGACACGGTGGGTCTCCTGTATCCACTGGATGGTGCATTCCGATTCAACTCCTTCCCCTTCGGCGGCTTCTGGGGGTCCCCAACAGCCCCACGGTCTGGTCTTTGTCCGACTCCAGACCATTTGGATGAGGATGGACTACAGCAAGGCTGCGAATATAAAGGCATAATGAAAATGACATCTGATAAGTACACCGCTGCAGGTTTGCCTCTGCAGTTCGACAGGGTTGGTCCTGGTTGTGCTTCCTTACGGTCTCAAAATCAAATCCCACCGCCCCAAGACGGTGAATGAGACATTCCACTCTCTACCGCGTGTTAAACAGGTGGCAATTACTACACAGCTCAAAAAAATTAAGGGAACACGTAATCATCACAGTATAACACCAAGTCAATTAAATGTACAAAATCTGTCCAGTTATGAAACATAGGCAATTGTGAATCAATGCCACCAGTTTTGGTGCAAATAGAAGTGACAACAGGTGCACTGGAGAGGCAACTGCAAGACCAACCAAAAAAGGGACTGGTCTCTCCTTATCCTTCCTGACTGATTCCTCTGTGGTTTTGCTAGTTTCCTTGTCATTTCTAATAAAGCCCTGAATCATTATGGCTACTTGACCTTCCCCAGCTTCCAGTTGGCTCATACATCCACTATTCTCCCAGTAACAAAAACATTTACAAAATAAACAAAAGCCTACTAAGAGTATCAATAAAATAAATTATATAAAAGTACACCATGTTATTCTTATTGTGTAGTTATTTTTTTTCATAATTTGCATCACACACAGTTTATGATGATTCCAATGCATAGGTCACAGATAGAAGCAGACAAACAGACACACACACACACCTTTCTAAGTGTTAGAATGGCATAAAAAAATAATGCAACAAACGTAACTGGCTATTAACGAGAACCTCAACACCTAGATTCTCTACCTTCATATCACGCAGTGTAAAATGTTACCTCTTAGCTTGGATATCACTGTGATTGCAAAATGACTTCTATAATTCAAATGGTCACTAACATAATTCTGAGATGCAATATCTTAGTTCCTGCGGGCGATGCCCACATAAATAAGTAAAAAAAAGACATAATTGCTTTTGATTGCCAGGTCCAGAGTAATATGATAATAGCATCACAAGGTTGTAAAATAAAGATCATTTAAATGCTAATCGGAGACATCCTGGCATATAAACTAATTTTTAGGAAATGGAATAAATAAATCTTGACTGAGATTGTCATTCTGTGTCGACACTTTTAATGAAATTAAAGTCCTTTTCGCAGTGTCCTTCTTGCCTCTTTCTCCTTTTTGGGTGTAAACGCAAGAAAGCCATTTTCCACCATGAGTTTTGCTTGTCTGATGTGATTAGTGGGCCTGGTGGTTTGGTAATGGGTGATAAAGCAGGGTGTCCTTGAAACAACAAAGGCTGAGCCACAAGCAGCTTATTAAACAAGAAACGAGACCCGTTCAAACGCATGCAAATTGTGTTGAGAAAACCCATTTAAAAAGAATGCCATGTCAAGTCCACACCATGAGATTTCACAAAGAGGAACACGCATACAACACAGACAAAACAGGACTGACAACAGTGCAAATGGACAAGAAAGCTTTCTGACAGACTTAAAAAAAGAGACGGAGGGAGAAGAAAATGACTCAATTCTCCATTACAGGCCTCGACATTTTGAAAGTGTTGCCATTATAAAATTGGAGAAGAGGAGCCTTAGTGTTTTGCTCAACCTGCCAGGGCGATACAAACACTGAGTATCCATTAGCATTGTACGGAGAAGAGCTAAAAGCAGCAACACAGGACGCTTCTCTCTATCACTACTCTCATCCACAATCTTCTAGGGGGTCACGACAGAAACCCCACACCCCTCCAAATCCTGCCAATTTGTCAATAATGCCCATTTTAAAATGGCTCTGGGGAGCAGCCCTACATTTCACAACAGTGACTTGATGGATACTCTTTTGGGACTATGACAAATCCCTCTCTGGGGTCTCACTCTGCAGGGGCTTTCAGGTTCTCAGTGGGAATGGATGACTACCTGTTCTCCCTCCGCTACTGTCTGTGGGCCAAATACCATTTAAAGCCTAACCATCATAAAGCGGACTCAACTGGGGAAATTGATAGGCCCCATTATATATATACAAAAACTAAGCCTAAAAGGAGCCACAAATCTTCCATTTTACAGAGTAAATGGAAATATTATGCAACTGAGCACAAGTTGCCCTTTATATCCAAAGGAGCCGGTGAAGAGAAGGCAGGTAAAAAGTGGGATACAAACGCTGATTGACTGCCTGTTTCTCTAAACAAATAACAAAGAAACTGGGAACCGGGCCTGGATATCAATTCCACTGATCTACTTCCCTATAATTACATTCACAAGGAGAGGATACCCTTAAATGTGCTGCTAAACTACTGGGATGTCAGTAGCCATGGCAACAACAGAGGTGGAAAGAAACTGGAATGATAGACAAGCAATTCTGCAGAAGTCCAGAAATACATCTTAAACGTTCCCCTACGGTGGTCACGGGGCTCTCCTCGGTGGTCCCAACCACCTCTGCCCCATTTGGAACAGAAAGAAAATCAATTGAATTAAAGTAAGCACATTTCAACTGTTGAGAGTACCATTGTTTATATACTAGGATTTAACCAGCCTGTTGGTTAAAAAACAAACAAAAATAACTATGCGGTGATGAAGTCGAGGACGTACAAACATGTACAAATGTGATGGGAATCATAACATGTATAAATGTGATGGGAATCATAACATGTATAAATGTGATGGGAATCATAACATGTATAAATGTGATGGGAATCATAACATGTATAAATGTGATGGGAATCATAACATGTCAATCAACAGTGTTGATAATCAAAATGGCCTCGGCGGCGCAATAATAAATAATAAAGATCTGGGTCAGGAAATTGCCAGGGACCTCGCTTTAAGATATTTTTACTTAGGTGCCACAACAAAATGTATTGGAATTCATACCAAACATTGTGCGCACCATATTTCTTCCCCAGAAGGAGAGCCATGAGAAAACAAGTATAGATCAATAATGGTAATACGTAACAATTGATTTGAACACTCATTCTTCACCAATAACAGCTCACTGATATATGCACCCCACTGTACAACAGAATTCCATAAAGGCAGCGAACTACTTAAAAAAAAAAAAAAAAAGAGCTACTTCATAGTGCTCCTACCATTAAGTACAGAAATGAAGTGAGAGCATCAACTGAAAAGTTGTGACAAAATTGCTATAGGACGTTAAAACCACTGTCCAGTTTGGCAACGAGAACCCCCTCATCTCCTAACGGGGGCTGCCTGGGTATCACCCAATCCTCCCACAGCTGAACACAATTCATTATGAACACGCGGCTGTGATGAGGGTGGGGAAGGGAGGACACACTTACAGGGGAGGCTGGCTGAGGCTGACTAGGCCCATCTGTCCAATCACATTCCTCAATGGTAGACGTGCTTGCAAACTCCACCTTGGGAGAGATTCCCTGAGGGCAAAGTAGAAAACAAAAAAGCATTTAACAAGGAGATAGAAACCAACCCAGAGGGTTACTTCAGATAGCCTGCTGCTCGGAAGATCAATTTGCAAGAAATCTACAATTGTTGCATGCTCAAAAAGCCCCTGGAAGGGAGCTGGCTTTGGAGATGTTTAACAGAGATGACAATGCCAGTGTGGGTGGGGCACCCACTGGGAAAGAGATGGATCTCCTCATCAGCATCTCTCGCCGGGGGCCAACGGCTCTAGGCGACGTCTTCAGCTTAGGCCCCGGATAAAGGAAGTCTCTGGTGTTCTCTCCAATAGTGGCCAAAGTGACCCCCTCTGTAATCACACAAAAAGTACAAAGTGCACTACAGCTATGCTTATTGGAAGAAAAAAAATCAAAAACCACGAACAACCCACGTCCTTATTGTACTTAATGCACATAAACGGCAAGCTAGGCGTTCAAAAAAGTTGTATGAAAAAACAAACCTGGAGGCAGCAGCTGAATCAGTTCAAATGATGTGGTGTCAGCTAAAGGAATACAAACACATCTATGAGATTGTTAACTGGTACAGAGAAGAAACACTAGCTAGCTTGAGCTACCCATAAACTGCACTTACTTCATCCTGTGTCCGCTGTATTAATATAATTTATCATCATTGGACTTGGACTTATACCTACATTGGTCTAGCAAGCCTAATAACAGGAAGTAGGCCCCTGGTTTAGTCACTTCCTGACCATATTGTTAAAGTGACATTTAGCTGTGCTGCAGCTAGTTGTAGTAGCCTCAGCACCACATCCGCTAGAATAGGTTAATGTAACATGTGCTGCCACCAGAAGTCCATTCTTTTCCTGATTACAGACCCTAGACCAATGATATCCTTTTTATTATGGATGTGGAAGACCTATGACCGCCATCCCCATAAGCATGTCGCCATTCTAGAGCTCATGGATATGTCATGACACTGATGACTAATGTACCGCTTGGAGTTGCTATATAAATAGATGATTCCAGCAGTGCATGAGAAATGAAGGTATTCATTGGAACGTGGACAAGATGTCATTGTCAAATGTCTTACATTGTTTGGTCTTTGAATAACAGATTTTTACAATGAATGAACTGAAAAAAGTTGCGCTGTGTTATGTTTTGATGACTTAATGAATGTGCTTGTTGTATTTCACCAAAGACCTCACCAAATGAAAGCAAAAGTTGTTCTGAATGCAAGACTTAATGGTTTTCAAGTATGATATGTTTGGAGTTCTGTACTAAGAGTTTTGAAACACTGCATCATACTATTGATAATAGTACAAGAGACTGAAAAAACTAAATGCTACAGGTCAAAATGCCCCAACATTTTTTATAACGTTACCTTCTAGGAGATTTGCAATACGACCAGGATCAGCAACTCGTGAGTACGTCTTCAGAGTGAGATAAAGAATACAAACTAGGTTCAGGATCCAAATCTGAATTTTTTGTGTTGCTCTACGAAAAGTTCTAGGTCGAGGAGTGATTTCGATCCTTCAAACTTACCTTCACAAAGATCATCTTCTCTCGGAATAAAAGAGGGAAAACAGGAGGTATACAGCGAGTCTTTTTAAACTGCCCCATGACGCAGACGCTCAGGTATACGTCTTCCAGATTAGGCAGCACAACCCCTGGACAAGTAATCTGTATTCAAACCAATCAACGCTACTTTACCGTTACTGTAACAAATAATGCTCTGAAAAAAAGCTAGTGGAGTACACATAGTTAAATGCAAATTGTTGCACAAATTAATCATGGACTTATTTTATAGAATTATTTTACTCTGTGATGGTTGGAAGTTGAACATAGTTCTAGGATAGTTATTGTTGTTAACTAGCTAGCTAATATTTGCAAGCAACTCGCGAAGGATGTAAAAAAGATGGTGTACTAAAAGAAAACAACGTTGCTAGCCAACAGGTTGTACTTACAGCTTGAATTTCAATTTGCACAATACATTTAAGACCTCTCTGAAACATGTTGGAGGGCGAAGGCTTCTTTTTTTGCGTCAACCCACCCATTTTGAAAATGTCATTGTCATAGCAGCCTAACACTAACAGGAAGCTGAGATATTTGTGGTCATGTGACTCTTTCGGTAGCTTTCAACTCACTTAACATACAGATTGCCTAGAATGAAAAGTACAAACCCGCTATTTGGGCCGATCGAGAATCAATAGAATTCCCAACATTACTGAAAATAAGAGACCATAAGCTTTATCTAAGCAATTATGTATAACGGATCAAATAGCCTATGGCCCTATGCAAATTTTCCATTACAGCATGCATGCAATTTGTGTTGGCTAATACTTGGACAGAAGAGTTTGCATATTATAATAAGCAAACCTCCAGTCTTTAACTGCGCTTTTGTCTTGTATTCATTATGTTTCATACACATTAACCTCTCCTAGCTTTGTGCTTTTTGATTACTCTGCAGGACTCATGAAAAGATTTGTCTGTGCCCCCTCACTTATAGATGACATTAACATTATCACCAGCAGTGGTCCCCACAATGTCATGTGCTCCGTGAATCATATCCAACTTTCCCCATGTTATCTACAGCCCTGCATACAGACATCTTGTTTCCAGTGCAATTAACCATCCCAAGTTAAGACAAACAAGAGCCTCTGGTATATGTTGAGAGGCTAAAGAGTTTTATTTAAAAACAATTAAGGAAGGCTAACATGAAATACAATTTCTTGGCTATTAAACTGAAAATGTATAAGCAATTATCACTCGCATGCATAGCTGTTTGATACAAATAATTAGAATGTGCCCAGCCTTATTGCGCAAGTAATGGTGAACAATGATGCTAAATAAAGTAATGGTGAACAAAGGCGCTAGATAAAGTAATGGTGAACAATGACGCTAGATAAAGTAATGGTGAACAATAGTGCTAGATAAACCTTAAAATGATAGCAGCCCCGTGGGAATGATGCTCTTTGAAAAGAAGGAAGCAGTTGTGTGTGTTTTAGAGGGGGAGAGAAAGGGACAAAGAAATAGAGATACTCGAACAAATGCAATATTGCTGGACAAGTCAAAGCCTGACATATGCTCAGTAAAAGCATCAAAAGACAAATGTCTTTCATTATTCTCATGCAGCCTCTTAATCTTCTCTTCAACCATGTAAAAGTAATTTGTTTATGCTGTTATGCTGACCGATTGCCTCACTTATTCCAAATGACTGGTCTAAAAAACATGTTGTTTTTAACGCCAGACTTGAGTAATGTACCATTCTCTCTCACTCCCCTACTTATGCCTTTGTGTTGAGCAAATCTCATGGATCATGTTTTACATAATGCAGTGAAAAAGCACTCAGTGTTCTGAACAGATAGGTTGAATAGATGTTTACATCGCAGCACAAAAGGGAAGTAAATGGATATCCATTCAGTGTGTTGAATTTGTATCTGAGAAAAGCCCATGTTGTTGTACTAGGATTTTAAATTCATAAATGTAATTCTGTTCTCCTTAAGAATTAAACATTTGAATCAAATTAACCCCAATAATAATAATAATGCACAGACAGTAACTGAACATAAATTTGTAGAACAAGTTATTTTGAAAAACATTTAATCAACAGAAAACCTAGATAAGGTTCCTCTTAAACTCCTCAGATTTTTTTTTTTTAAAGTGGCAAGATACACGCAATACACAATGTGTAAAGAATAAAATACATTCACTTATTTACAATGACATTACAGTACGTAGTTTTAGGTTAAAAACAGCAAAGTAAAAAGCATGTTGTGGTGAAATATAAGAACAACGGATAAAGGCCTCGATTTAAGCAAACAGGTGTCATCTTGCTCCGTCCCATACATGGCATACAAAGTCCAACCAGCTTGATCTAATGAAGTCCCTATAGTAAATATCCTCCAATTAACATGCTCTCCAAACACGATCCATTTGTGAAAATGAATCTAGATTTTCAGGCTGGTCCCTCATGTTCCACCAGAGATGTGTGGATGCAGTACCTCTGGCCAGTGAGTCATACAGCTCCTACACTGTAATCAAACTGGACCGGACTCTTCGGTGCATTGTGGTGCTGCCTGGCTTCTAGTAATCTCTGCAGACATCCTGGCTCTTCCTCTCTGCTGCCCTTCCCCCCCCCGATGACCTACCATTCCTGTTTCCATTCCCTTGTCGACCCTGGGACAATACTTCCATACTGAGGACACAAAAAATGTAAACATTAGTACATATTATCCCGGTTTGACCACTAGGCTGTTGAACCGAAAGGTCATAGAATGGCATCCTCCTCAGAAACACTACCTGCTGATGTGTCTTGGGATCTGTGCTTTGTTTTCATCTATGAAGTTGTTGTGCTTGTAGTAGTCCAGGAATGTCCGGGCTACATTTCTTCCCAGCTTCATGTCTGACGTGAACATGTTAAGATTACTTCCTGTATCAGGAACATATGGCGCTGCTGGCATTTAGTTTAGCAAACAGCAAGACCATTTATACCCTGCAGGGAGGCCTTTATTGGAGGTAGACTGTTTCATCGCACAAACCCTCTACAACAAATCGCTGTTGGGCTGACAAGGCCTTTGACAATCTACTATTCATTGAATAAAAAAAAAGGCCACGTTTCTTCCACACAGAATGAGTTGAACCATTTGCAGTAAATAACTAAGCAATAACCAGTAGTGAAATGTGGCATATAAATTACCAATGAACAACACACTGTGTTCTGTACTAAGTGAGGGTAAATGAACTGTATTTCAGCCTAGTCAGCCAAAACGCGAAGGTGGAAGTCATCACATGGGATAATTATTTACCCTCCCTAGGCTTTCTATAGTGTGGTCGAGCCCCCACCACCTTATGGAAGGGTTACATGATTTGAGACAATCCATCATGTACTGTGGCCAGTCTGCATTGCAGTTGCCATTACACCGAGCTGGATTAGACACCGGAACACAGATAATAATACAATTATTAAGATTATTAAAAAGAAACCTAGGAAACCGTAAACAAACACTTCTGTGAATTAGGTTGAGTCAGTACAAACATAAAAACTGTTATACTACTGAAGAAAATAATGACGGAAGAACTGTTCTCATGTACTGTTATTACTCCAAGGGTCGGAATCCCCACAAAAACTGGTGAGAAATACCAATAATCTATATTTCATCAGAGATGCATGCGCTTCGTTGCTTGAAATGTGTTCTTTATCAGACGGAGTGAAATGATATAATGACACGGAGACATCATCATTTACCTTTGTTGTCATTTCGTCTGTCATCTGTCAAACTTCTGTGATTCAAACAACTGCCCATGAAGAAAATATATAAAGAAATTGATTTAGTCGTTTTTATTTTTTATTTTTCCAATTTCTTTCAACGGTCAGAAATTACCCAGGAAAGATAAATCCTAGACTATATAGGGCAAAATCCTATTACCCAAAGCCGTTAACTCATAAACAATCCATCCTTGGGCTGAATGGAGTGTCCGGTTTGAGGTCCATGCCTTCGTGTCTTGTCAGTGAACGAGCATGTGCAAGCACACACACACACACACAGTTTGGACACCCTAAAGTACTTAAAGAGGCATGTAGGGTTCCTCTCATTTGCCCCGTTTTGGCATTGAGTGACCGCGCCTCCCTTACCCCCTTCCATACCCCACTGTTGCTAGTCTGTCACCTTAGCCCGGGAAGGTGTTGTCTCTGTGGGCCACCGTTCCTCACTCAGCTGGCTGATGGGCACTCTCCACATGGTTCCAGTGTCTGTATAACACCCCATCTGTCTGGGGCAACAACCTCTGCATCAAGCCATGAGCTATTTAAGTCTTATAACCTGACATGAACCTAAAGTGAAAATAATCGTATCTAGTTATGTTAGAAGAGTAATGTGTCTCAATTATAGCTTCAATGTCATGTTGAACGTCCTTTGAAGTGAACACTGTCATTAAGAAGGTTCTTCTGACTGCTATGATCTGGCAGAGTTCGTTTTTAACCAGGAGTGCTCTACAGGAGGTCACTCTAATAGGTCAAGCAACACCAGCCCCACCAGCCAACCAGAGACCATCATCCCTCATATGTCTCCTTGACATCTTCATTTTCGACCTCGGGAAAGTTTTGTTTTACCCCTTGATCAACAGAAATGGGCACCAGCCGCGAATGCATGCTCTGAGCAATGACAGAAATAGCCCAGGAACCCGTGGAGCACAGATGGCCTCTCAGCTTGTGTCACATCTCACATCTATTACAGGAAGTTGATGGGCGGCCGCATCAGAAAGAGAGGACTTCATCACAGCTGCGGGCTAGACACTCCAGCAACCTGATTGGATGCTGGACCTCTGCCAAAGGCAACCAGGGCGGTTGGGATGGGCTGCTAGTGGCAGGAAGTGAGGACTCTGCCAAAGCACAGCCTAAGGGCCACTCGCAGGAGGGCCAAAAGTTCAGAAACATCCCCTCTACACACCAGGCAGGAGGAGAAGGTGTTGCATCATCAAGGCGTGTTGGAGGTTTGGCAACCATTCCTGCAACGGGGAGAATAAGCTAAACGGGCATTTCAGCAAAAAAGCCCCAGAAATTCTCTTAATCAGTGTTATTCTGCAAGTTGAATGGACTTCAAATAAAGAATGATCCAATAGTGAATTGCCCATTGGAGCTCCCAGTCACAACCCCAGATGTTGTAATGCCACTGCACCCGAAATACTCTGGAGACCTCAAATTGAGGCCTCAAATGGACAAGAATTTCAGGTAATGTGTTAAGAGTTTTTTACTCCGCTCCAAAATCTGCTCAAAGTGAGCTGAACTGGAATCACCCTCTCAAATAAAATATCTAATTCATCTTTACCCTTGGAAGGCAACACGGGTTCAGCTATATGCCCAAATAAACTTTTGCCTTACTATTATGCTTTGACATAAACAACTCTGCTCCAACTGAGCTGAATTTGATTTAGGACAGGCTTGTTGAGTCAAATCTTTTTTGTATTTCGTATTTTCCAGCATGCTCTACAGCAGAATCACTTTCTTTTTGTTTCAATATTGGCGTTTTTGAATGTGCATTAATTCGTTTTTAATTTATCCTACGCAACAAAAACATAGATTTCTCTAAACGAGTCCACCAAAACCAATCCACTTAGAACACCTAGACCACATGAAGGCCATTATCATTCCTCTGTTACTATCCCAAGCTCCTTTCAATTGCTTGTCTCCATAGAAAACAAGGCTGTATGAGACCCAGTGGCACAGTCAGGCAGGAAATAAGCCTCTCTTGAGGAACATTCCCCGCCGAAAAGGACAATATCTTACTCATGTATATGTCTGCACTAAATCTCCTTCCCAGGAGACAATAGCAGGACATCTGTTTAAATGACTGGACACTAGACAGCTGGCTCTAAAGTCATTAGCAGTCCATTCTACTGTAACTCACGTAAATGGCACGCCGGGGAATACAGGATAGTCTTGGGAAACAAGACGAGATACTGGGCGGGTGAATTAGAATCCTGCATCACATTATCGGATGAAGTACAGAAAAGAACAGAGAAGTGGAGGGAGACCCACCAGCCAAGCTCAAAGAGGACATCTGTGTGCAGTTTAAAGGTGAGGGTACCCCAGTGTTTGAAGGTGAGGGTACCCCAGTGTTTGAAGGTGAGGGTACCCCAGTGTTTGAAGGTGAGGGTACCCCAGTGTTTGAAGGTGAGGGTACCCCAGTGTTTGAAGGTGAGGGTACCCCAACATTTGGACCATTGGAATGTGAAGACAATAACAAAAAAGGGAAGCCTGCTTGGAGTCCTAGCCAGCCGTATGTACTGCACGGCAAAGACGACTCAGAGCCACAGTGTCCTTAGGATGGTGACGGGGCTTTAATATCCTGTCAACCCTCTTGTAGGATCAATGAAGGCCTTTGTTGTTATTCAAGGACAAGCCATCTGATGAGGTCACCAGACAATGGGGAAATGGACACACCACAGCAGACCATTTGTTTACCGGTCGGTTCATACGCTATCAGCGTCACTCCGCCCCGTCTGAATAGACGAACAATGATGCCCTAATGACATGGGACACCGGCGTCCACAGCACACCATCCCCAACAGGAAGACACATTAGGGACATCAGCGCCATCAATACCATCAAGTGACAGACCTGTCACCAGGGTGTCACAAAGAGCCAATTACCAATGCTAATTAAAACAGTATTGGGCAAACATTCCCCAACCCCACATCCCCATCCACCCCTCCACCCTCCCATGCCTCCATCCACCCCCCCATGCCTCCCTCCACACCCCTGCAGCTAAATTATGCTCAAAGACCTTGTGTCCTTTTCCTATAGGACAAAAGCAGGAAAACAAAGAAGGAAAAAAAAGGCATCACCAATGCCAGACCGCAAACAATAAAGTCCTACAATGATAATGTGTAATACTTCATTCAGTAAACATCCAACACCTGTTCCTCCCATTTACACATTACAGACGTCTGGACACAAAACATAGGCATCCATCGCAGTGAGGAAGACGCACACACACACACACACACACACACACACACAGAGCCATCAGATAGAGGCACATCTTCAGCAGACTCCTAATGGGTACTGACAGCAGTGATAAGGAGTGGCCCTGAGTGCTGCAGGTCCAGAGTCTGTCCAGTGTCCGCTGTTTAGGAGGAGCAGAGGGCAGCCGGCAGATTTGTCCAGTGGCTAGATTGGTGAGTGCGTACCCAACATTGTCCATCTAATGCCATGAAGCTCTCAGAGGCATGGGGTGAGCTGTATCCAATGACATCTCTCTAGCTTTATCTGTCTAACAGCCAGAAGGGAGGGCCAAGGAAACTCCCTGAAACCAAGTCCTGTTTCTCAAGTGTCCACGTATACCGTCTAGTACGACGGCTAACAAAGTATCATTTGTGGGACAATATAAAGTTGCCCACACCATTTGATTTAATTATGATCTTGAGAGAATATTATCTCCAACCCGGGGGGAGCATACTTCCTGGTACATATAATTTGCATACTTCGGCACTGTCCATCAATTAAGTGTCAAAATCAGTGAAGCCTGAAATGTTCAATTGGCAGGTTTGGTATTCAAATGCCCCGCTCCCGCACATTGAGTCACGCTCCTGTACTTTGGATGTGCCAATGTCACGCTGTTGTCAGAGTGATCTCCTAGGCTGTAGCTGGCTGTCAGGCGGTGCCATCTCCAGGCTGGATACCAGCGGGCTACTGATTGATGTTGAAGCCGGGAGGAACCACCGAGGTGTCCGGCTCCACGTTGTGCTCCTCGTATCCATTTGTGAGCCAAACGTCTTTCTAGACAGCAAGACACTTAAGCGAGGCGGCGATACCAAACTAAGGTTCTGACAACATGGCCATGCTTGATTGAGTGAGACTTTTATGGTGAGACCCAGGGATAATAAGTCTTTCAGTAGCCGTCCGGAGCCTAGAGGACAGGATTGAGAAAGGCACACGGCCTTGAACATGGAGCTGTCTCTATTCAGCGGATCACAGGCCAGCACTGGTCTTGTTAGCTTGTCATAGTCAAAAGGGCAACATGTATCTGCCCCTGACTACTGGCATGTTTGGTCACATGTCTGCACCGCCACTGGAGTCCGTTGTCCAATCCACCTCTCATCATGTCGCTGTGGACCGATGGATGGCTTTCTCTGAGTCAAAGTGTCAAGCTGGGTCTTCGAATAAGGTCCCAGATTCTCTCAACCTTCACAGATGGGCTCAATGTTAAGGATCCTCTAACATAAATGTTTATTTACTACATCGTCATGATAACGTTTTAATGGAGAAAAGAGGAGTGAAAACCCCAAATATCTTCCGACATAAAATATGTATCTTTCAAGTATACTTATTGGAATCATATAATTGAAATATTTGATTCATTTTTAACTTAAACATAAAGTACTAAATGTAACAGCACTAAAAGTGACTTGAATAAATTCTTCGACAAACCTCCACGACAAAGTCTGTAAGAGGCTGTTATCATACCTCTCTGACAATGTTCCCGACCATGCTAATAGAACAATAAAAGACCTACACATAGAAACATTGGTGCTGTGAAAATCTGTGGAGTCTTCCCAACAGGACCCAAGTGTAAAAACTAAGAAAACGCTACAGGGAATTCTCCGCACAAAATATTTCTTCACTACATTTTGTGTGATTACAGGTGGTGCTAAATCATTAAACGACATAGAATATTCCAACTGTTTTGGCGAAGAACATTCACAGCTTGCTCATACAATATAATGAGTCTTTCAGACCTAGGTGACCATACACAGGGGAAAAGAAGGGAGGACAATTCGGTGAGATTGAACCATTTCCTATCCTGCACGGTGAGAAGCTAGCTCTCTTAGGCCCTTCATAATGTGCCGAAAGTCCACACTGCTGGAAAGGTTACAAATTCAATTCTCATGGCAACAACCATCTCAGCGGTAGACAGAGAAGGGAGGATTAATTCAGGGGCCCAGGTAATTATTTATTTGTCATGATTTGTTTTTCAAGAGGTGGTTTGGGGGGAGGGCTGAATCCAAAGCGTAAAGGTCTTTGTTGATGATTTCCACGCTCCGCAGACCACCTGATTCACTGGGGTGTAAAAAGCGACATGGTCTGTTCATTCAACCTGTCTGACCCCAATCTTTGCTCTACACCAAGTCCTCTCTGCCCTCTCCCGGCGTAGTCCAGACACACCCCCCCAGCATGACTTCCCCACCACCGCGCTCCACCGACTGTGGGATTATTTTACTTATATGGATAAACGGAAGGACGGAAGATACAACTTTGTTTGGGGGGGTCTAGAGCCACAGCTGATCTATGGGTCACCTTCTGCACATGTATGTGTCACCTTCTGCACATGTATGGGTCACCTTCTGCACATGTATGGGTCACCTTCTGCACACGTATGGGTCACCTTCTGCACATGTATGGGTCACCTTCTGCACATGTATGGGTCACCTTCTGCACATGTATGGGTCACCTTCTGCACATGTATGGGTCACCTTCTGCACATGTATGGGTCACCTTCTGCAAATATATGGGTCACCTTCTGCATGTGGATGGACATTCACTGTAGTCAGAGAAGAAGCTAGAATCAAGTGCAGCCCGTATAATGAGGTTTAATCCAGTCTTAATCTATACCTCCAAGATCACATAGTAATCGCTGTAATCTAAATAACAGAAACAAATATAATTGTACATAGAGCGTGGATGAGGGTAGGCTTTGGACCAGTGTTGTTGTGCAAAATAAAAAGTGTGTGTTTGCTATTGCTCTACCTTTTTTGTATAACAAAAACGAAATGCCCCCAAAAAACTAAAGGTAACATAACACTGGACAGTGGAAAAGCATAAACTCAGGTCTTTAGGCTAAATATCATTAGGCTTCAGTTGTCGCTGTTGTTTCCATTCCCCAAATTGTTGATGTACAGTGGAATGTTTGGGAAGCTGGAATTATTTAGTGACATTTCAAACATGCAAATGTACTTAGGCTCAGGGAGATTATATGGTACTAAATGAATAGGGATTATAGGCCTATTCAATCTAGGACAGATTATATTCTGTTTCATGGGTGTAATTCATTGATAATACTAATGTTTAAACAAAATGATTCATAAGAATTTCATTGCTCAGAATGACACGGATATTTTGTGCATTTGAAAATAAAATACTTTGACTTTCCATATCGATAAAACAAAATAATTGACTGGAAAAGTTACACCCTTGATAGTATTAAAATAAGATAAAAACAGGATTTTGTAAAAAAAAAAAAAAAAGTCCACTTTGACCTGAAACAGTGTTATCTATGAGTAGAGAAATGTGTGGGGAAAGAGAACACATGGGAAGTGCATGAACTACCAGGTCATTTGGCCTGGCAGATTAAAGATCCTGACCAAGTTGGATCCACAGCCAAGGACTGAGAGTTCCACCAGACATTATTCAACTGGCTCTCTCAGCCCACAATTGCAGACAGAAACCTTGCTGTTTCAGAAGCATAAAGCATTGGTATGACTGGGCAGTCCTATTCATGTTATCTCTTTCTATGAGCCCAACGCACAGCAACAAATAATCATGGGACTTGTTATGCACTGATTATTTAGCACAGCAACCTTCTGTCAATGCAGCGCATGGTGATCAGGGTTGTCATGCTGTGTGCATACACATTACAGGTAACATCACATTACAGGTGATTATTTAGCACAGCAACCTTCTGTCAATGCAGCGCATGGCGATCAGGGTTGTCATGCTGTGTGCATACACATTACAGGTAACATCACATTACAGGTGATTATTTAGCACAGCAACCTTCTGTCAATGCAGCGCATGGCGAT
>JACXGK010003308.1:0-33847 GCA_016801125.1 Novumbra hubbsi | reverse complement strand
TGCCAGAGATGTATCCTTTAATTACGCTGCCCTCGCAGTAACAATTAACCGCAACAGGTTGATCAGAGCAACGTCATGCATGTGTAAGCTCTTATGCCTGATACCCCGGGTAGTTTATACGTCTCCTATGAGGTCTGAATCCGGCTGTTTTTCTGTTCTAACTGATAATGAACTGCACCCATGTGATATCTCACTTTTAGGGGAACAGCGAAACTTGCTTCAAAGTCCAAAGCTGTGTTTGAGGCCCCTATACAAAATGAGTTCATATTTCAACTATTTCGACACGCTGTTCAGCGTGACAGGAACGTTTCTGGTTTCTCTCCGAAACTTAAAACACCACTAGACACTAAGTAATTGTTCTAATCGTTGATCTTCCCTTAATTGCAGTCTGCATGCCTTAACTGAAGGAGGCTTTTATTCAGTTCATCAACTGAATGATTCTGCAGAATCCCTTTCAGGGAGTCAGGTTCCTTCTCTATGTGTATTGGCTTAAGTACAGATAGATGAGAAATAGTGGGACATTCTTGGAGGGGAGACAGAGAGGGGAGACGCCCATTACTGGACTATGGCTCAACACACAGTGGATTTCTTCCACGTGGAGTTGCACAACACCTGTTTACTCAGTATTATTATAACAAATATATAATAGAATTACATTTCAGAATTTCTTTTATCATTCTATTGGGCCAAACGAGTAGTGGGCCAGAATCAAACCCATGAGGAAGCATGTTTTCCCAAAACAGTCAGTAGCACAGTTCCATTAAATAATCTATTATCAAAATAATAACTTTTTCCTCTTCAAGAGGATATACATACTGTATGAACCTGGGAAAGGACACTATTTGCCCATTCAGAGGGAACATCTCTATTTGGAGTCTGCCAAACCCTACTTTTTAACAATCCACTTTCTTGTCATTGTGTTTTCAGTTAAACTATAGAGACATTGTATACATGTTAATATTATTTGAATTATAAAGTTTTTGAATGAAAATATTACATACTGTTGAACTTTTAATGCCATCCTGAATGAGATTCCAATGAAGCCATACAGTCCTAGAAATTCTATATTTTTTTTACGATTTGTTATTAGAACTTAGAGTGACTGCTTGTGTTTGATTGTGTTATCTTAATTACCAATGTAATTGCTAGAATATTAACTCAGATTTTATAGGTTCCTCCCCCTTTTTTCCCACCAGTGTTTTATGGCTTTAAGTGTTAATCTTGTTTCCCATGAGCCCAAACACTCAGACGCTCTGGTGAAACAATCTGTCAAACTTGGCCTTCAATAGTCAATAAGAAAATACAAGGATGATTTTTTCTTAATCCTTTCAAAATGTATTTGTTGTAATCATATTGTTTAACTAGCCATTGAACAAACACTGCGTTAAGTGTTTAAAGGTTAAACTGGTCAAACTGGTTTTCTTCTTTTATAATAGGAAGGCGGTGGCTCAGTGTAGACTAGATTTAATGGTCAAACGATTCATTCACATTAAGAAACGTCAGTAAAACCTTACCATTTGGAGACACGTTTTGCAGTGGTTTGACTCGTCATAAAATCATCAGAAAGTCACTGGAAAAATGTACAACAACCATAAAAATGTGAATGCTTGTTTAGTCAGGACTACCCAGCCATGGTGACATGAATGTCCTCTCATACAGTCACAGACAGCTTGTTTGCCCGTGCAGGGGTTCATTTAACACTGTTACAGCCTGGTAGCCACCAGATCGAAACGGAGGACGAAATGTACATCGCCGCTCAAAGTTCTTTGTGATTGTGGATATTGAACCCCTGTGCTGTTTACTCAATGTAAAGTGTTTACATGTACTTAATTCTGCCGATTCTGCCGTCGAGACCAGTGCTCCGCTTGAAGAACAAAAGCAATAAATTAATGTGCGTTTTATTGCCCTCTGACTCGGCAGAAAATATGTCAACCGCCACGACAATGGCAGTAACTGTTGATCTGGTTGTCAACACGCCTGTGCTCACTGGGTACTTTTGACTGCAGAAAAAAGATCCAGTTGTCCCAGTTAAAACAGGCATGTAGGGGACGGGCTGTACCTAGTCTGACCGAAACTTACCCGGGGCCATTTTAGTAAACATAAACATTCTTTGTTTACGTCCCATGACTGTCTTGTGTCAATCTGAACCTTTGACTTTGAAAAATCTGAGCATTCTTCTTGATGTCGCAACCGAAATGGAAAGATCATTTTTGAGCTCCGGCGTTGTCCACGAGGGCTAAATTGCATCTTAAAACACGATGTGCACGGAGGACAAGATTACAGACAAGATGAGGACAGGATCAATGTCATTGTGCGTTTCTGGTGTCCAGTGACAGGTGATGTGGTTGTCAGTGGCAGAAAAAAAAAATGTTCTTGTTTTGTTTACACACATTAAATGTGACATCATCACAATGCCTCTCCAATGGAGCGCAACAGTGTGTCACAGCAGGGTGTCACAGCAGTGTGTCACAGCAGTGTGTCACAACAGTGTGTCACAGCAGTGTGTCACAGCAGGGTGTCACAGCAGTGTGTCACAGCAGTGTTTCACAACAGTGTGTCAAAGCAGGGTGTCACAGCAGTGTGTCACAGCAGTGTGTCACAACAGTGTGTCACAGCAGTGGGGGCGACTCCCCCATGTCGCTGCCCAACTGGATTTCAACCTACCCAAGTTCCACATCCGTAAGGCCTGCTCCTATGATCACGCCAGTTGAAGCTCATGTCCTCTACAACAGCATAGAGTTTGGTCGCGGTGCCACAAGTTCAGCTACCCTTCCCTACCTTCAGGCTATTCTCAAAGCCCTACGTCCTGACCTCACGCTCTTCGTTCGGCAAACCTCTGGTCTCCTGGCCACCCCACCCTTACAGGAGGACGGATCCCATTTTGCCCATTCCAAGCTCTGTCCTAGAACCTAATGGCGGAACCTGCTTAGCCTTCAAGCTAGGATTGCTGCTATTTTCCTGAAACTTTGAAAACTCAGGGCACTTAATAGCCCTCATCAGCCCCTTCAAAGCCACCAGTCAGGGTTACACTTGCAAATTATTCGCTTTTATCGTGCTTATTATTACTAATCGTCTTATTTACAGTGCGGAATAATTCACCAGGCACGTGCGCTCTAATGTTCATGTGACTGAATAGTTATGCAATTATTAAGGGGCTTAGATACAATGAGATAATCCCTGAGCAATCAATGTCCCAGCCTTAATTCATCAAGTCAATTAAAGCAGACGCGTTAAGTTGAGAACTCAGAGCCACGGGCCAGCAGGTCACATGCTCGGCTTTCCTCCACGGTGTCCTTCCTGATGACATGTTGCTGTCCTGATGTGACACCAATGGAAGCAGCTGACGTTACAGTACATGAGCGTTTAGGTAATGTCCCTAGTCTCCATTCACCCACCCTAACCGTGTAACCTAGAAAAGGCTTCCGATGTAAAACAGACAGGACTGCTTTGACATCTTCAGTCAATCTCGGCCCACCCTGGTGAGTTAATAAAGCTGAGAAGCTACGTCGGGGAATAAAGTATTGTCAGCACGCTGCAAAAAAAAATAAAACCGTGAGCTAACCACCAAAGAACGCAACAAAGTTTCAAAGGTTTTGTAAGCAAAATGTTACTCACAGACGTAATTACCCCTAAAGCGGCTTTCTTCATGTATTCCATCAATTGGGTGTCCAAGGAGCTGTCCTTGAAGGGTGTTACACAGAAAGGTGTCATAGCGACAAGCAACAGACAAACTTAAAGAAAAGGCCATGAGATGAACAACTCCAGTGCATGTTCATCTTGCAGCTCTTAGGAATGACACTGTGGTGGCGGTAATGAAAACAGACCCCTATCTACCAGCGGTACTGTGAAGGCCTCCCAAGCCCGACCACTGGTCCTTGCTCATACATTCCTTACAAGCTGTGGGAGTTTGAGTTAGGTCTTGACTTTGTTTCCACTCAACCAACCAGAGAACACTGGGCCCAGAAAGGATGCTGCGAGGATGAATAAACCACATATTGTTTTGTCCACCAAAGAAAACTGTGTGGAAAACATTGGGCCACAGAAAAGAGAACATCACATACTAGAAATAGACCTCTCGGTTGCCATGGCCACCTAAACCTCTTTACCTTGAGAACAGCTGTATAAGAAGTGAAAACGTCTATGGTGTAATTCTGATTATCACTAGGTACATGGGGTTAAGTCATTTTACCTTGTGTGTCTCTCATTTACCAAACAATCACGGGTGCTTAACATTTGAATTGCATGGAATAAATTAATTCAGATGTTTCTTTATTGCAAATATTATTTACTAAAACACAGGCGGTGAGAGTGTACAGGAATTTCAACAAAAACAGGAGGCTTAGTGCATTTTTGTGTTTTATTAACGTTTCAATTTCAAATAACCTTTAACGTTGCTATGCCTTTTCTTCCATGCTTTCGTAGAAAAAAGGTTGTACGTTCTGTACGTATCATAGTGGAACCAGAGCAAAAGATACAAATTAATTACAGTAATTCACTCTTGATTACAATGTCTGCTATTTATACGTAAACGAAACATGTTTGACACCCCCTTGAACTACATTCAAACCAACAAATAAAAAACCTGAATTAAAATAAATCTGTTGGAAAAACACTATTGTTTTGAATATGATGTACGCAAAATACTGTGCAAATGTGTTAGGCCACTAAAAGTAACGTATGAACTATAGCTATTTGTTTAAACAGTAACTCTATATTCTTTAGAATATACACTGTATAACATTGCAGTAAACACATAGAAACATTTAAATGAAAACAAGCCCGTATTAATCCGTGGCCTCCCTTAGAACTCAGAACTGAAACAATTCCCTCGCTAAAATATTGTGTAATTTTTTCAAGTAGTCCTGTGGTCATTTCTTGTCGTAACTCCACTTGTGACTTTCACTGTGTTGTTGGTGTTCTACTTGCTCAGTGTCCTTAAATGACGTGATGACATTTTTCCCCCTCCATCTAATGAGATATTAATCACCTCAGAAGACATTATTGTTCATTTTGTATTTTCACTTTTTATTTTATTTGCATTTGTTCTAATGTTATATAGAAGGGGTCTCAAACCCATTGTTTTTACATCCCCATGTATATGCGACCTCATTCAGTAATCAACTGTGCAACTATTAGTCAAAGTGAAAACAACAAAAACAGTAGCTCTACAAGAGCAGGGTTGGAGACCCATGTTATATAGTGTTTTGCATGCAAAATAAACACCTAATGACCCGCTGAATTCCTTTACACAAATGTAACCTTAAATGGATGTTTTAGATAGCCATGTGTTTAATATTGTTTGCATTGACAACAGCGCAAATCATATTGTATGTTCATTTTGAGATATTTTTTTTTCTATTATGTAGCCTAAAGTACCCAAAACGTGATTTACAATGCAGGCCAACATTCCATGAAACTTTTGTAAATGTGTGTTTACATTAATTAATAGTTACTTACTTTTGTGTTTTGTTGTACGATGTAAGAAGCCACAAAGTTCGACTTAAATGTTTTGTACTGTTGTAGGAATCAGTCCACCATACTGACCAATACTTAACCTGCAATGGGTTAATAACGCAAGGAGTTTGTGCGTATTCCTGTGTTACAAGCTACTCGTGATTTTTGTGAAAATGCACGAATTAATATTTAACCGAGTATAACCAAGGGTCGCGAATCCCTCTACGCGTTTACATCCGAATTCGTGCTTTTTCACCAAATGTGCGTGTCTCTAAAACACACCAACACGCTCAAGTGCGTTACTGAGCAAATTCACAGTGAGACCGCGTTGAATTTTGACATGCATCAAAAAGGGAACCCGGTGTAGTTCAGTCTTGTTCACAGGCTGACCTTTCACTGAGTGGTCTCCCGGAAAATTATCTAAAAAACGGCAGAGAACCTGGCCATCAATTAATGTAATTCATAAGCAACATTCCCTCTGACAAATCCCAACCGATAAAATCCATAAACTCTGACTAAAAGCAACGTCTGTTCATGAATATATTAATTCCATCATTTGTGAGCGCAGCTCTCAATAGATGAATGTATTGCTCATCATTGTATCTACGTGAGAAGTAAGAAGGGGGAACTATTTGAAATGTTTGGCTCATTTCTGACAAGATCTATTAATATAGGAAATAAACCAAAGTTGTTGTGAGGTATTGAGAGGATGTGGGGTACAAATTGCAGAAACGTAAGCTTTAAGATCGTGTCATCAGATTAGATCTGACCTCGTAAATGACGAATCTTGCATTCTTCACATCAGCAACAAGGTTGTGATAACCATTAAAAAAAACGCAGTCTCGTTGCAGCTTTTCTACAATTACTGTTTCCAAATTATGACTGAATTTCAAAACTGCAAGAAATGCGTCATAGCAGTAGATGTTTTCACTACAAATTCACAATGTTTGTCTCACTTTTGTTTACATGTAACACCGGTAAATTCACCAAGATTTCACCAGGTAAGACGGGTGACCGATGACTTATTTACAGCAACAGTCTGTAGAACTTTTAGTGACTTGCTTAAGCACAGAATGTCAGATTTTCACTTAGCCGTCTGTGGGATTCGCTCTAGCAACCAACTGCTAGGCTACCAGTCAAGTTCAGACAGGGGAAAAAGCCACTCAATTAACCGATACATAAATATCATAGGTGAAACAGTCATTCAGAACATTGGAAGTCACTGCTTTCTTTAACATTTTTGAAGGCAAATTCTTTATAATCTATTTTACATTTGACATAGTAACGTTGTGAAATGTGTATAAAGACACTTATTGGGATCAAAAAGGATCTAAAAAACAGTTCTTAAGTTATAATAACCTACATTACAATAATATTATTACAAAGCAAAACAACACGTCAACAATAAATCATACAGTGAGCATGATTCTTTTACTATGGAGTAGCCTAAATGCATATAACCACGTCCTTATTGCTGACGATTGATGACCACGTAACATATTTCACTATGCTATTATCGCCACGGTGCTTCACACATAAGCGCATGAACGAAACGGTTAAATCCACAAGCGATGAAACAGTCTAAAAGAAGTAACGTTTCAAAATGCTCGCCAACAATTATCTTTGGCTGGGTTTTGCTGGTAAATTTGAAAAAAACGTTCTATAACCACAAACAACCTTATGCTCTGCGCAGCGCCGTGCTCGCGTCCACCCTCGGGGACGAGCGCAAATTCTTCGAGGTCTTTATAGAATGGTCAGGTGACCTTGGATTTGGACAGTTCCACAAGCGAGGGAGAAAATAAACAAGCAAACTAATAGTTTGAATACTTTTTACAGTGTATGTTCGAAACTATATCAGTAGTAGGATATACAATGGTTAGTTGACTGCATACAACCAAATATAGATACATATTTCATGTAATGTTCATAAAAGGGGACACGGAATAAAATGAATCCTCCCCGATGACTCGAAAATGGTATATCTCTCTGGTAGAATTCCGAGAATTAAGCCCTTGAGTTTCTTAGAACTGGATTCTCAGAACTGGTGATGCACGAAGTTTCCAGGAAAGTTTTACAAGGTGAATCTTTTTTTTCCATTATTGGACGGTATTTCGCTAGAAGTTACTTGTGGTGGTAGACGTTAGTTGTGGGTCATTTTCATCTGTTGATACAGTTTAAATATTTAGATACTTCTAATTTATCATTTGTTCTTAAGTTTTGTGAACAGTGGTGTTTCTCTTTACTGTGGTTGCTGGACTTGCTGATGTTTATAGCATACCTGATTCATAGTCGTGTTGACTAGTTTGACTGTCTTCTGCTCAAGGCAAGCCGCATGCTTGCGAGCGATTTTTTTTGGGAGTTCTTCGTGGATTCTTTAATTATGATAACATATGTCTTTTTTTTTAATTGCCCATTAATTCGGTTGAATGTTGATCATGTTTTTTTAAATATACAGTTTAAAATGAACAGCATTTTAGGCCATTGTGCAATTGGTAATTCGCCTATATTAAACTGTACAGAAATCAATAAACACACATTTTAATTAATCGAAGCCCAGTATGACTTTGATATTTTTCTAAATGTTTCTTAAACCCTCGCAACAGGGCGCGCCGGTGTGGTTTAGTCACTGTACTACTTTTTAGTTTTGCGCAGTTTTTTTTCTCTGATGGTGGTTTCAGTTCCTGGTAGATTTCCACTGCTGATCTGTCGAATACTTTCCCAATTAGTGTAGAGACTGGAGGCGAAAACATATTTGTTTTGTATGTTAGGCTACATTCTTGTTTTGTTTTATGGACCGTTATCAATTAAATGGCTAGTGATTTTGGACACAACTTACAAGGGATGGGAGCATGTTTGCAAAGCAAAACCCACATGCATCTTCAAACTCCTTTTAGACATACTTTTGTAATCATACTTTATAAATTACTGTGTTTGCTTTGAAATAGTCCACACTTTCTAATGACAAATTCCGAGTTAAAGTAAGCAATTGGTATAACCACTGATAAATACCATGGGTTACACTAGGACTAGGTGGTTTCCACTTATAGGCGTATCGAAGAACAGGAAGCATATTTAGAAGCAACCTAATCTGTGCGCACGCAAGACGGAATGTACAAAATGTGACACTTCCAAGCGCGAAGAGAGCGTGAACTCGGGCTACTTTTAAAGGGGCCGCCAGGACTTGTTTATTTGAAATAAGCACAACGCATGCAACTAAAACATGGTACACAGGGGTCAAACCAATTCCAATGAATGCCTAGTTTGTGCTTTTTTATCCCTATGCAATTGTTGTCAAAATGAAGACCTAAACAACCAGATCACAGGAGATTCTAACAAATAAGTGACCTAATTAATAAATCAAGTAAAAGGGAACCGGCTGACACTCCACCTTCTGTGGAACCGGTTTGACAACCGTGCCATAGTAGATAAAACAAATAAAAACTGGAAAATCTTGCAATTAAAGAGACATATTTATACAAGTTACAAATACCATTGTGTGTGTATATATAAATATTTTCTCTAAAATGTGCACTTTATCAAAATAAATTAAAATATTCTCCAGTTAAAAAGGCTCACAATATGTTCATTATTGTTGGGGCTTATTCTGTTATCTATGCTAGGTCTAATATCAATATGTAATCAGATTTTATGGGGCGGCAACCATTGCAAGGCCTTTTTCCAACCTGACCACATCAACCATGGCTTGTGGCTATTTTTATGTCATGAACAGGAGTTCTCTACTGCTGAGCTGTAGTCTAGTTGACATGGTTCACACAAGCCTGTAGCTCCCATAGAAGAACAGGACCCCATTGCCCTAATGGTTTATACCAAGATGGGCACTGAATTTGTGCCACCTACTGAATGAATAATTCAGTAGGAAATTCATGACCGATGGTGTGTGTATGTATATGGGGCCCCCCAAAAAAATGCATGTGGCTTTATGGCAATGCTCATTCTGCAATGTGTACAATCTGTTTGGCGAATTGTCCTTCGTTAACCAGAAACTCACTGTGATCTTTTAGACTCTAACACCATGGCCTCGTCGACGGATGGCTTCATTCAGTTCACCCGCCATGCCGGTGATGTCTTGCTCAACTTCTACCGACTCCGCAGTAGAAATATCCTGACCGACGTCACGATCCAGATTGACGGACAGCGCTTCTGCGCTCACAAGACAGTCCTGGTGGCCTGCAGGTGGGTCCCACTATGTGTTCTCCGGCTGCCCCTAACCCTTATGGTGCTGTAGTATTGGCCGAGAAAATTGAATGATATTAAGGGGATTTCTCCTCTTGATTTTCAGTGGACTCTTTTACTCCATATTCACGGATCCCCAGAAGAGTAACCTGAGTACAATTAGCCTGGACCCCAACGTTGACCCCGATGGGTTTGCCATCTTGCTAGACTTCATGTACACCTCGACCCTGACCCTGAAGGACAGCCTGGTTCTAGCCACAATGAACACGGCCTCGTTCCTCCAGATGGAACACGTGGTCGACACCTGCCGTAGATTCATAAGGTCCAGGTATGGAAAAATGAACCCGTTGCTCGTCTATTTGCACTATCCTGTAGCCTAGAACGTATACCCTGTCAGGTCTGAGAATATTAACTTTTTTTTCGATATTTTCTGATTCTCATGAGTAAATAATTTCAGCGCTAAATTGTGGTTTCTACTTCCTTCCTGGTCCTCTAGAGAACAGTTTGTGAGTATGCAGAGAGTGGAGGCACTGGCCAGCCCGACCCGTCTCTCTCCGAACCTCCCGGTCTTCAGGGTCCTGGATGGGTTGGAGGCCAACCGGGGACACAGTCCCACCTCTTCCCTCGGAGACTGGAGCAGCTACTGCCCCAGTGTGTTCAGTGGCATCAACGCTTCAGGTAGCTCCCACCACATCCACGGACAACACCTCCCGGTCCCCGTTGGCAAGCTGCCGGATGCCCGCGCCGATGGCGACCTCCCCAGAGGGGGCATCGCCGTCCGGGAGCCCGGCTCTCCCGTGAATCGCCCAGAGGCCGCTACCGTCATCCGTCCCTCTCTGTCGCCCCGCTCCTCGTCCTCGGTCGCCGCCAGCCGCCCTCTCCCCTGCTCGAGCTGTCAGTCCGTGCCTTTCGGGGGCCTCCAGGGGTCTGCGAACAGTGGGGCCTCGGACAAGGAAGGGGACCGCATCCAGCACCCCCAGCAGGGCTCCCTCAGCCTGTCCCCGGGCTGCAGCAAAGGGGTGATCTGCAGCCCCCAAAGCCCCCACCGCTCCGACTGCCAGCCCAACTCGCCCACCGAGTCCAGCAGCTGCAGCAGGAGCGTAACCCAGGCCCCGCCCTCTGGCTGCACCCAGGAGAACAAGGCCCGCAACTGGAAGAAGTACAAGTTCATCGTGATGAACCAGACCTCCTGGGAGAAGGAGGAGGACGCCGGGGCCCGTGGAGGGAGAGTGGAGCCGGGCGACTGTTCCCCTCTCCGGGGCCCCTACGGGACCAGTGGATCAGCAGGAGCCGTGGAGGAGCTGCGGGCTGGGGAGGGGCTCAGTGAGCATGAGGAGGAAGTCCTCAGCCCACAGGCCAGCCATTACAGCCAGCTGAGGTGCTCCTCCTGCGGTACAAGTGCCCCTCGGCTCCTGGAGGTGTGTCCCCGCTCCCCTGGCTCCTGCAGCGAGGAGGAGACCAATGATTCAAGTTGTGGTGAGTAGAGCGGTGGACCCTGGTCAGAAACCGTTGACGCGGTGCAGCTTGCGTTGTTGGTGTGACAACGTCTCAACGATTTGCCCCACAGAGAACGGCACATACCTCTGCAACGAGTGTGACTCCAAATTCGCCGAGGGGGACTCCTTGAACGGCCACATGCTCCAGGTTCACGCTGACAAACCGTACAAGTGTGACCGGTGTCAGGCGGCCTTCCGGTACAAAGGAAACCTCGCCAGCCACAAGACCGTCCACACCGGTGAGTCCGGTGCCGCTGTACAACCCGATGACGCCGTGCAGAAATGTACTTCACCTGGTCCTGGCGGTGTTGGTGTTTCATGGTTTCTTTATGCCTCCGGTGTTCCAGGGGAGAAGCCGTATCGCTGTAATATCTGTGGAGCTCAGTTCAACCGGCCGGCCAACCTCAAAACCCACACCCGCATCCACTCGGGAGAGAAGCCGTACAGGTGTGAAACGTGTGGGGCTCGCTTTGTCCAGGTGAGATCAGATAGGACTTGTGAAGGGAATCCGTTTCCATGACAGTAGGCTATATATCGTGAGCTAGGTTTAAATAACATCTAAATTTTTCACATTTAGAAGTGCGTCATTTATATCTTAGTCTTTAAAACATACAAATATACTTTTTCCCCCCAGCTATTTCAAGTATTCTCAGCTATTGTAGACATCAATGACATTTAACAACTTGGCTGTGAGTTAATACTGAGTTAGGCACTTAAAACATTTTGAAATAGAAATAGATGAAGGTAATGTTAGTAGATACGGAATGATTTACACATTCTCCAAATGAATCTTTTAATGTTTTAATTCAATTCATCTTTTAAAAACAGATTGTCTTTGTTTCCAGGTCGCCCATCTCCGTGCCCACGTTCTGATTCACACGGGAGAAAAGCCGTATCCCTGTGAGATCTGTGGGACACACTTCCGCCATCTTCAGACCCTCAAGAGCCACCTACGCATCCACACGGGAGAGAAGCCCTATCATGTAAGCACCTCCCCGCTCCATTGGCTTGACCCTGCGTGTACGCAGGTTAATCAGGATTGCTCCACTTCCTGGATAATCCAAGCCGGGCTTCCTGTGACGGCCTATCAATAGCCTAAGCTCAGTGCTGCTTTAAACAACCCTGGGTCTCGGCTTAAACGTGTAGTGAACGTAGGCTTCATTTAGCTCATGAATGAAGCCGCTAGGAGGTGACTTGATTGAATTTGTCACTCAGCCGCAGTCTCTCTCTTCCTCCCGTAGTGCGAGAAATGTGACCTCCACTTCCGCCACAAGAGCCAGTTGAGGCTGCATCTCCGGCAGAAGCACGGCGCCGTAACGAACAACAAGGCCCAGTACCAGCGGACCGACACCGGCATGACGGTCGGCCTGGCCGAGGTCTGCTGAATGGGAGCGTGTGATTGGCCGACAGCCCGCGTGTGCCTTCTGGGTAGCACACTGACAGAGTGTTTGTTATAGCACTGGCCAATGGCTCTCCTCCGAATGTGAACACGAAACCATACGTTATCATCCACAGCCAGTGTGTTTGTTTGTTTGTGTGTGTGTGTGTATATATAGGTACACCATTTACTGTGTATAAATGTTTGTGTTCAAGGTTATCGCTGTACATTTTCCATAAAGGAATATCAATTGGAGAAGGGGGGGGCATTTTGGGCAACACGCTTTTCATGATGTGTTTGGTATTCATTTGCCTATTCCCTTTTCTGAAATCTTTTCAATTCAAGAAGTCTTTTCTAAGACCCTCAATAATATGGTACAGCGATTACTCATTCACGTTAAGAAATGCTGTCAGGTTGGAACCGTCCGGCTATAGAGGGAGGCAGGCTCAGCTAGAGGTGAGCTAACATATTACCCAGTTCACTGTAGACTTTTATATCTTATACTGTGAATATATAATGTCATGTGTCCAGATTTACCTCTGCTGGCAGAGTACGTGTTTGTAATTAGTTACTGAGGTACGCTTCATTTATTTCCTTTTTTTGTGAAAGTTTGTCTTTGCATCTGTCACATTAAAAATAATATATTATCCGACACAGTTACATACATATAAAATGTATTCAAGGTGCCTTACACTGATAAGTCTGAGTCAAGTCCTCAGGAATGTTACTTACATTTGTCTTTGTAAACCGCAGAGCTTTGTGAAACACAGTATAAATAAAATTATGTATTATGAAGAAAAGTGGGGTTTTGTTGGGCATTTGTGAAGGAACAAGCATAACAATTACACTAAATATGAAGTAGCAACTACAATCTTATTTTATTATATCATATTGGGTCTCGATGGACTTGTATTAAACCAATTGAGAGCTGGATACAAGCTCGCCCTAAAACAATCTAAGTAAACACAGTCACAGGCTGTTCCAACTTGTGTGAATTTCATCACTGCAACTCCATGTGACTCAATAGTGTGTATGGCTACTACGTGCCTGTATGCACTCCTGACAACATCTGGACATGCGTATGTTGTTCAGGGAGATCCAGGACAGTCTGTTGTGCTACTGAGCAGCGTCGGATACAGAACGTCCCAGATGTTCTCAATTGGATTCAAGTCTGGGGAAACATCAACGGCGTCAATGCCTTTGTCGTCCAAGAATTGCCTACACACTGTGGTCCCGTGAGGCTGGGTATTGTCCTGCACCAGGAGGAACCCCGGGGCCTCTGCACCAGTGTAAGGTCTGACAACCTGTGTGACCCTCCAAGGATGATATGTCTCGCCAGTCCATCACCGACCCACCACCAATGCGGTCACGCTGGAGGATGTTGGAGGCAGCATAACGTTCACCACGGTCTCTCCGGACTCACGTCCGTCACCCGCTCAGTGTAAACCTGCTCTCATCTGTGAAGAGAACGGGGTACCAAAGGTGGACCTGTCAATTCTCTAGAGAAGGCCAATCAGGCTGCACGATGCTGGGCTGTGAGCGCAGGTCCCACTACAGGTGGTTAGGCCCTCATGCGCCCCTCATGGAGGCTGTTTATGTCAGTTTGTCTGAAACCTGCACACTTTTAGCCCGCTTGAGGTCTTTTTTTAGGGCTCTGGCAGTGCTCCTCCTGTTCCTCTTCAGACAAAGGAGCAGATATCGTTCCTGCTGCTGGGTTGATACCCTTGTCTGGCCCTGTCCAGCTCTCCTCGTGCCCTCAAATGGCTGTGGTATATGAGATTGTATCTCATTACTTTTCCAAGCTGTAATTGCATCGGTAACCAGTTTAGAATGGCAATAAGGCGTCTGGACCGTTTGGGGTATATTGCTAATTTACCACAGCTAAGCACGGTGTCTGTGATGTGTCATATCAAACAGCTTTTAGCCATGGTATATTGGCCATAAACTACACCTCCTTGTGCCTTATTGCTTAAGTTTATTTATTTGTTAACTAAGTCATGTTTGAAGACCTCACATGACAATACATCAGAGAATAAAACACAATATCGGAAAGAATTACCTACATTTAAAAGTATTGTAATGTCATTTCTGTAATTTAATTTCCATGTGTGGTCCCAATTTTCTTAGACAAAGGATCACATGGTACAATATGGTCAGAAATCTACACCGCGTACTTAAAGAAATAATTTAAATTGTCATGTGACCCTACATATTATTTATTTTAAATACTAATGCTAGTTGTAGCATTTTGTATAGTATCGGACAGCAGTCCCTGTTTATTCCGCATCCTGATTGCTTTTTGACTAACTAGGTGTTTATAAATCAACATCTGTGTGTTGAGGGTGTTAGAACTGCTATTATTTCATTTTGCTATATTAAATGGTAGTGTTCACTGAATGTCAACGTTGAGATTGTGTTTCACAAAGTATTGCGTGAAGGTTTGAAAAAAAAAGACAGAAAACAGATTAATAGGGCATGTAGTTCATTGACGGCAACTGAGAAATACGGAGATCGATCGAACTTATGGTGACGTGACATTTCTCACTACTTACAGCAGCCTGCCCTCTACTGGCTCAACAGGCCCAATAACATGGACCAGGCCCGTATCTTTTCATCGCGATTTCGGAGAGCGTAGGTGAGGTCTATCTACGGTGCGACTTACTACACAACCCCACAACTGTATTCGTGGATATTTTAATAAACCCACTTAAACTATGGCGCTAACCACTCGTCCTTGACGTAAGCCATAACATACTGAAAGATAACAGCAACGTTTGGGACCTTGGCCGTGTTTAATGAATGTAAACTGCGTTGGAGGGCAAAGTAGGTGGAATCTTCCCGAGTTTTACTCACCTGTCAAACAAACTAACACAGCAAGAGGGTGTTTGGTGTGCTGTACATTTTACTCATCCTTCTGATACCCATATTAAACAAAACTGGTCCTTTTCCCTTTGTGGTGATATGAATGTGACAAATAACCCTGCTGGATAACTAACTACAGTACTACTTATAACATCCCAGCCCGAGCCGAGTGAAAATGGAGAAAACCTCCAGGTGATTTGGCATCCAAGCACACCCCACGTGGCACCAGACGGGTAAGCTTTCAGCATCCTGGAGACGGCCAAAAGCGGTGATTAAAAAGCTTGTGGGTGACTCCGAGTTTAAAACTGGCCGCACACCGAAGGGCTACGACCAACCGTCATTGCCTGTCCTACCGTCATTGCCTGGCCTACCGTCATTGCCTGTCCTACCGTCATTGCCTGTCCTACCGTCATTGCCTGTCCTACCGTCATGACAACTGTGTTTTACATGTTACTGGGAAAACGTATTAGGCAAACAGGTTCATCTTTGAGTATAATTAAATTGTTCATCCAGAGATACCCCCTCTGATGGCCCTGTGTGATGTCTTCATTAACCCCCAGTCTATCAAGGGAACGGTTGGTCTTCGAAAGTGAATGTGCTCGCCTGGATACGAGCGAACAATAATGCAAAGATATTCTAAAACAGAAAGACTTAATTTAGTTCAGGTACAGTAGCGCATAGGCCTAAGCTAGCTAAGAGCAATAAGCCTTGAGCACACTCACTCCATTCTCTCACTCCACTCCGTCCCAGACATGGAACTTGGCATGGACAAATATGAATCGCACTCAAAAATTATAATACAAGTAAAAAGTCATAAATGGACATAAACTGAGTAGCGCTGCTGAAGCTGATAAAAGTAGTGAATTGGTACAGCTGTTGGCAGTGGGTGAAGTTTCAACCCTCTTTGTCCATGATGGTCTTGACAACGGCGAACACCTGAAATAGAGGACAAAACCCGGTGCATTAAATGAAAGCTGAGAGCACAGCCACAGGTACTATATGGTCAGGTGCTAGTTTGGATGCACTCGCGTAGCATTTATAGCGTTTATAACAGACATTCAGATATATTGCGTTGTTCACATATTCTCCATGTGGTGTCAATGAAGGGCAACGCTCATGAGGTGTCCGGCGGTCCCATTGGCTAACACAGCTGCCTGTTAAGTGTCCAGAAGCATCTTCACGCAGCCGCCGCATCTGCCCATCTAAATGACCCCCGGCCACAAGTGTGTAAACAGGAGTAGAACCACTCGAAAATGTCCACTGAACAACAGAAGTAGTGGGTGTTACAATTGCGTCTGTGTGCGTGTGTGTGTGTGTGTGTGTGTGCTATGACTCTCCTGGTCTTACCTCATCCACGCCACCTGACGCGTCCACCTTGCGCACCTTGCCCTCCCTCTCATACATGGACAAGATGGGCCGTGTGGACTGCTGGAATGTCTGAATCCTTCAGGGGAAGAGGAGACTCAGACACGGACCAGCACCCGGGGACGACCGGGGACCCGAACGGGTCACAGCCCCCATACAACATGCTCCGATGTGTTACTTTTGACCCCGAGAGTTGACGTAAACTCAAATTACACTGCTCAATAAATATTAAGGTAACACGTAATCATCACATTATAACACCAAGTCAATTTAACTTCAGGGAGATTAACGTGTCCAGTTTGGAAGCATAAGTGATTGTGAATCAATGTCACCTGTTTTGGTACAAATGAAAGTGACAAGAGGTTCACTGGAGAGGCAACAGTAAGACAACCCCCAAAAAGGAAATGGTTTTGCAGCTGGTGGCCACAGACAATTGCTCTCTCCACATCCTTCCTGAATGATCTTGATTTCAGTTGTTTACTTTGATTTGAAGTGAATCCAGCCCTCATCCGGTTGGTTATTTTGGTTTCCATTGACCGTTGTTGTTATTACACAACGTAAAAAGTTAAATCTTTCATATATTTGAACATCGAGACACGATGTGTGATTGAGGTGTTCCCTTAATTTTTTGAGCAGTGTATATCAGTAGGTAACTCAACAGTCAACATCACTAGAAAACCATTATTAAATGTGCATTTTATAGTTATGCAATTCAAGACACATTCTAAATAGAAAGAATTGAAAATCTGTAAATCTATGTGAAACATTCTTACACGTTCCCTTTGCACATTTAGCCTAAGCTTGCTAAAACCGTTGGTTTTTTCCAGCTCTAAACTGCTGAAAATACAACATTTCATAAGCGTTCGGATGGTAAACATCCCAATGGTTGTCAGCACAGTGAGTGTAGGTAGTAATTTCCCCGATAATGTGGACATTAGTTGAACTAGTGTTTGTGTCTATGGACTAGTGTTTGTGTACAGGTGGAGTATCGGGGTCTATGGACTAGTGTTTGTGTACAGGTGGAGTATCGGGGTCTATGGACTAGTGTTTGTGTACAGGTGGAGTATCGGGGTCTATGGACTAGTGTTTGTGTACAGGTGGAGTATCGGGGTCTATGGACTAGTGTTTGTGTACAGGTGGAGTATCGGGGTCTATGGACGGCCAGCCAGAGTTTGGATGTTACCTTTTCTTTAGACTCTCTCTGTTATCATCGCTACGCCCGCTGCTCTTCCCCCTTTCTAGACACCGGTCGACGCAGACCTGGGGACAACAACACACAGATAAAGCATCGCCATGGCAGCAACAAACAGTTAAAGCATCGCCATGGCATTCAGGCAAAACAGACATCAGTCAGTGTTTGGACGACTTGATTACCTCATTGCTACAGTCAAAGAAAAGCACAAATTTGACATCGGCCTCCCTGCTCATGGAAAAGGTCCACCCCTGGAGGTTGTCTTCGTTGCGGGGAAAGCCGTCAATGAGGAAGCGAAACATCTTCTCGTCTTGTTTCATGGCCTCCTCCATGGCCTGTGGACAGAGGCAAGTTAAAGGGACAGTTCCGCCTCAAAAGTCTGCATTTTTAGGGGTGACTATTTCAGACAATGCCAAGGTCGACAGTGAGGCCAAATCCCGAGTGCTGTAGGTATACCTGAACATGGTGCGTACCTTCCTGAGTAGTTTAATGGTGATGTCCACAGGGACGATGTTGCCATCCTTGATGTAGCTGTCAATGAGCTGTCCGACCTCTGAGTCTTCTCTGTTCCGTTCAGCCCTCAGCAGGTCCCCAGCAGACAGGTGAGTGTAACAATAGTTCTGTGAACATCACGTACGGCTTGGACGCCAGGATTCTCAAGAACAACACAGTGCCTTCCCTTTGTTTTCTAAATTCAATAGATCATTCGAATACAACAGATTAAAAAAAATAAAATAAAGAACAACAGCAACAGTGCTTTAAGAACAGGGCAAAAACTAAATACTGAGTACAAGTTAGCGGTTGTGTTCCACAAAGAGCAAAGGGTGGAGGATTTTGAAGAGGGCGTCACTAGTCCAGGTCCAAAGATGTTACAGAGTTCCATGTGAATGTAGGCTTTGTTTGTGTGTGTGTGTGTGTGTCTGGGTGTGACTTGAGAAGAGTAAACACTTCGTGCTTGAACAGGATACTTGCTGAACCATGTGGCAACCACCATGACAACCACCATGGCAACCACCTTCCATTACATTGGGTCTAAACCAGGGGTGCCCAAACTAGGGCCCGCAGAGACCTTTGATTTGGCCCACCACGCCATATACTATAATACAGTTTGGTATAATGCAACGTTACTTTCGGCCCACCGCCTACAGTCAAGTTTAGTACAAAGTTTGGGCACCCCTGGTATAACGAACATTGAAGCAGGGCTAGGAATAGCCTCACGCTGCAATAAGGTTTTGCCATTATTGTGATTCTCAATGTATTTTGGTGTGATATTGTGGTATTTTTATGACATTACTGTTTAAAACCATAGAGAGGTTTTGGTAAAGGTGCGGCCCAGTAGAGCAAAAGATATTGTGATGTTGTTGAAAGAAATTAATCAAACATAAAATCACAATACGTAAGTGTATACATGCCACAAAAAAAAGTACTTGACAACCGCAGGAAACTTGTCTTGGCAGAGCAGAAAGTCACAAGGGAGTTTATGGTGGGAGTAGATGTCAGTGAGCCGACATCTGCCCTAATTTCTCAAGGCATTTTTTCAAGGGCATTGTTTGAAGATGTAGGGCAGGTGCATTGCGGTTGAACAAATCTTTATATAATATCATGTGAGTCGACCTTTGATTTCACGATATACACATCTGTATGACGTCAATACCAGCGCATCGACCCTACTAGTTTCCCTTTAATTACAGTGTTGTCAACAATGAGCTACATTTATTAGCAACAGCACTTTGCAGAGAAATGTTGAACATTCAAGTAAAGTAATATTTCCAGTCATATGATTAAGATGGTAACGATGATACCTCGCGTAATATTAATGCAACATTAACTGTTAGCATTTAAAACTTATCCAGATAGCATTTCGGAAGTGTAAATAACGGTAATATAAAATGTTGCTGCGTTATAAACAGGCAGACAAAATTTGATGGGTGTTTTTGTCGAATGCCAAACACTGAACAAATATCGGAATTGGGCTTTTTTTTTTAAACGCATCCTTTGAGTTCTGAGGTAGAACCATTTCAGAACCAGTACATTGAGCGAGAAGACAAGTACCGGAAGTAGGCATTTTAAACCGCCGTTTCCTGAACAGAACCCATAGGAATGTGGTAACAACACAATTTTTTTTTAGCAGAATCCATGCACTGTCAAATTACATTTGTCATTTTTCATTGTTCTTTAATCGACGTCTCCTACCTTCACTATTTTGGCGCACTGGGTCCCTTTGCCCGCGCCAGGCCCGCCCAACACGAAGACAACCTGCGGCTTCATTATCAATGCGGCCCTGTAAAGAATACTCGGCACTTTCGCAGATAAGACACTCAATACTCGGAAAATCATAAACTGGTAACGACAACCCAACAATACACAAAACACGGAAATCGTTCGCCGACAAAACTGATTGAACAACCGGCTGAATTCGTGTCACCCGTGGAAAGACTGCCGTGACGGAGTAACACAACTTCCGCTGTTGACGTGGCCAACCAATTGCAACAAAGGGGGTGTCTATCCATGTAAATCACGCCCACAATATGTAAACGTTTTTTTTTCCTCTCCTGCACCGTTAACCGATGTCTATCCCAGCATCAGCACCTTGCTAAACTGAACAGCGACCGTCCTCGAGGAAATGATGCTCTACCATGCGAGGAAGCTGGAGCGATAATGGTCAATCGGTCGACGGATATAGATATTGATCATTCGCGTCACCAACATATTTAAGGGATGAACTGCTAGGTATAACACCTAGTCGCGAGCACGTTTGTGCATCTCTCTCCGCTCTCGTTCACCATTCACGATGCACCATTCACGATGTGAGCCTTCCTCGTCACTGATCTCAAGAATGGCAAGAAGAAAACAATGAAATTGGCAAAATGGGTGGACATGGCACGTCAGCCTGCCCAGGCTGTTTCATTGATTGATGTACTATAGTATAGCCGGCTATAATTAGCTATCGAGTTTAGGTGGGATATGAGCCGTTGTATAACGTCTTCTTGCTTTGCGGACCTAGACCATCTCCTTTGAGGGCGGTGGACAAACAACAAGGCTAAGCAAACCATCTAAACAAAGGCGCCCGAGTACCTCCACTGACGCCCCTGCTGCCCGGTCGCTACTGACATGACAACGCTGAGCCGAAAGAGCAGGATCAAAGGGCACCGACCTGCAACCGGACGCGTGGACTCGAAAAGGAAGGGGTACGTCGGACGCGCAGCGAGGGAGCGGAGCAGCCGGGCGGCGGCCCAATTGCATTTTCTGGGGACAAGCATCAAGGGCAGTGCGGCACTCACAAGTCATATGAGGGAAAGGCTGCGGGGAGCTGTTCGATGTTCTACCTTCCCCCAACTCCCCGCTACGTTTCTTCAACGTTTTATTTTCCCGTCGCGGAAAAATGCTTAAAAACACCGGCTGTATTGATTTGACGATCGAACGTCTGCTTCTTGTCTATATTCAAAATCATGCCTCTACACCCTTTCATTCAGCCCAGTCCTTTGAATGCAGTGACGGGCCAATAAAAGATTTGTCTTTATTTACAAGCTGGTTGGAATCCGAGTGGAACTGATGTGGATACTGGTCAGGTATCATCGGCTGCCTCCGTCTCTGGTTTTGCTTACTCTGCTACTTGCAAGCACCATGGGCTGTATTCAAAGCATAGCATGCAAGCCACGAATTAGAAGGGAGAACATTGTGGTCTACGAGGTATCGGCCTCCATTGACCAGTGCCCAACGGTGATTGAGGAGAACTCGCCCATCGTGCTGCGGTATAAGACACCGTACTTCCGGGCTTCAGCTGGGATTGTCATGCCTCCAGTACCACGAAATGAGACCTGGGTGGTGGGTTGGATCCAGGCGTGTACGCAAATGGAGTTCTACAACACTTATGGTGACATTGGCATGTACGTTGGTGGTCATTCACCTTTTGGCATAATCGTTACATCTCTGACTCAGACTTTGTCTCTTTTTTTCTCTCTCTCTCTCTCTCTCTCTCTCACACACACACACACACACACACACACACAATGTTTTCTCTGTCTGAATGTGTCTCTCTTTCTATGTAACACACCCATAATACACTTTAGTTCAGTGAGATCATGTTTATTCATTTGGCCGACGGTGCAGATCGTATACCCATTGGATCACACAATGTGTAATACGATACTGTCTGTGTGTAGGTGAAATAGCACCTTTAAAATATTAGGACCAAACGTCTATTAAGTGGGCCCAGTGCGACGCATCACAGAGATTTCTAGATGTGACTTAAAACGACATTCTTTCCGAACACCACACAAGGTCCAGCTGGGAGTTACCGGAGCTCCGCGAGGGCCGGGCCAAGGCCATCAGCGACTCGGACGGCGTCAGCTACCCATGGTACGGCAACACCACCGAAACGGTCACCATCACCGGCCCCACTTCCAAGCCGTCGCGCCTCACGGTCAGCATGAACGACAACTTCTACCCCAGCGTGACGTGGGCCGTGCCGGTCAGCAACAGCAACACACCGATGCTGACTCACATCACCCGAGACCAGAGCTTCATCACCTGGCTGGTCGCGATCAACGCGGTCACAAAGGTACGCTTCAGATGTCCGGGACGTTCTCGAGGGACGACAATTATCACGTTTTCTTATCTTAGAGGAAATGTTTAAAAAAAAGTGGGCGTTATCACCTCAAAGGGCATCACATCACAAAGTAAATTTACATTTCACTTTATCAGTGAAACAAGACTACTCAGTTCAGATAAAAAGAGAAAAGATTAGCACCACCTGATTTGTCTGATCGAAAGAAGAAATGGTGTGCGATGTGGATTCAGACCCGACATCAATTAATCTTTAAAGTCTAAATACATCCAATGTTGTTCCTAGACATTTCCTCCCAAATGTACATTCTGGTGAACGGGTTTGTCAACCTGGCTTTCATTGCCTAATAAAAAGAAAAATTCTCGGCACGATATGAATTGGCTTAATCTTCTTAATGTACTGACAATCATCCTATAAAACATCTTCGCCCAAATTTGCTAGCTCAAGCATCAACTTCCGCACTGTAAACAGTGTTGTGACCAGCTGAGTGAACAGCACAGATGAGCTGTCTGAAAACACAGTGCACGGATCGAATCATGAAAAACGTGGAAAAGTCTTGCTTGGTTAAAACTCTCTTGACTATACTCACGTGACTATATGAAACATAATAAATAATCACTCCTTTTGGAGCCAATAATATAAATGATGGTTGTTGTGCTAAGTTTATATGTACCGTGAGCAATTGCCTGAGGATGAGGACAGTAAACCAACCCTTTTAATGTGTTTCACATTTTGCCTCGGGAGTGCAATCAGGACTGTACATTTTTGTACTATACGGAAATGTGCGACCTTGGCAAGGTTGTCAAGCTGGGCCACAGATTAAAAAACACCTCGTAAGTGCAAACTAAAAAGCACTGGGCTGCAACATTACAAAGTAACTTTATCATTAGACAGTGTGTGCAGTAGCAGTCAAATGTTTGGACACCACTACTCATCCATGGGCTTTTCTTCATTTCCATGATTTTCCACATTGTAGAATTATAGTGAAGCCATCCCAACTATGTAATAACACATATCATCATGTGGTAACCTAGAAGTGTGTTAAACATATAAATATACATTTATACTTTAGATTCTTCAAAGAGCCACAATTTGATGACAGCTTTGCACACTCTGGGCTTTCTCTCAACAAGCCTGCCGCGTCGTTGTTGGCCGCTATTCCTCCCCCCTGCCGTCAGCGATCTGCAGATCATCCATTCGCCCGCCCCAAATCTCAAATTTGGACTCATCAGACAATTAAAACAGACTTCCACCCGTCAGATGTCCATTTCTCATGTAACATAGAAATACCCTTGAGTGAGTTGATGTGTCCAAACTTTTGACAGGTACTGTAAGCAATAAGGCCCGCGGGAGCTGTGGCCTCGTTGGTCACACATCACAAACCCCAGAGATGCCTCGTTGCCCCTGCCAACCCGCTGCCATCACAACGAGGGCAGACATAGGTGGCCGGGATGCCACACAAGCATCGACCACCAGCCAATCAGTGCTCAGCATTCAAACCACCTGGTTTATAAACACACCCGTCTCCCGCTCCCCAGGAACGCATCGTGCTCCAAACGGTCCGCTGGCGGATGCAGGTCGACATTGTCGTGGACCCCGACATGCCGCTGGGGTCTCGCGCCTCCCTGGTGGGTCGTCCACACCAGGAGCAGCCCCACATCCTCAACTACCAGGAGCCGATACCCCCCAACGCCCTGGGGCGCCCCAACGCCAACGACGCCCAGGTGCTTATGTGGAGGCCTCGCAGAGGGGCGCCCCTGGTGGTCATACCGCACAAATAGGAGGACTGAGGCGGCGTGTGAGGAGGTCGAGGCCCGTCGCATAGGGGGGGGCGCAGGCTGTGGACACTTCGCCCCGTGCCACCCTGTCGGGGCGATGAGAAGTCGTGAGGCCTTCTTTGGATTGGACTGCGTTGGCGGTCGGCACGGTGGAAGTCTGTAGGGTCGGGCGTCTCACAGGGGGCAGGTCCAGCACCGAGTCAGGTTCTTTGGGCTGCTGGGGGCCTGTGCCAATAGGGTTTTATCTATCTGCCTTTGAAGGAAAGGGACAGAACCCTGACGAATGAGGCGGTCTGAACACAGAATTGCATCCCGCATACAATTATAGATCTTATTGCATGAGTGAGAAACCAGTGTTTGACTGGAGTGACAATGGTGTTTTGTTTCAGCGGATTACACCAAGGACATCGAATGAAAAGTTTAACACTTGTCATGGTATCCTGCAAGCCGTAATAACCCCTCCCCCCCATCCAATTTTGGACACGGTTGTCTTTAAACGCTGACACAACCCTTAAAACATTGTTAAGAGATTTAATTGTAAGGGTCAAATCATATTATATGAATCTTCTGTTAGATTTAAGATCAACTCACATCAATCCGATTGTATTGAGGGCACATGTGGCATAAAGTTTGGGAAAACAAAAAAGACTGATTGTAGTCATTTAAATGTGCGTGTCTTTTTTAAACAAATACTGCAGGTTTTTCTACAATCAGCTTAATATTTGTAGTACATGGAAACGCATAAATGTCCAACTCCAGCCCTAAATGCTCTTCATGGTGCTTATCTGAGGGTTTGAGGTTGGTCCACGGTACTGAAGTGCACAAAAGCAGCAGACTGGCCTGGATGGCTCATTCCGGAATGTTCCTGGCATTTGACACATACGGTCACATGAGGTCCATCTGTGCGGCTCGCCAGGTCCAGTCCTCACCATCTCCCCTGTCGGTCCAGTTCACTAACCCTCCTTTCAGCATGTAGCGATCCTCCATTTGGCCTCCACTATAAGACTATGCAAACGCAGAGGGACTGTTGGGCCGGAGGTATAAGTGCTTATTTGGAAAGACGGCCTAAAGGTTTTACATCCTCCGACCACTAAGTTGGGTCTCTTTTGCCCCAGAGACCAAGTTGTCATTGTTGGATATGACCGTGAGTGCCAGTTCCTTGTTAAAAACGCAAGAAATGGAAAATATAAATGACACATTTGCCTAGGCACCAAATATATTCAGTGTTCTGTTGCTATAGAGACTGTTATGGTCTGCCCATACAGCGCACCATGGGAACCAGGGAAACAGAGTCACTTTCTTAGTGCACAAAGTAGATTATTTTCTCTTATTGGACCAATATATGGAGCCCCTCCCTGTTTCAGTGTGGGGCGGGGTTTCAGTCTTTCTGTGAAATGAATGTGACCCGTTTCAAGGGTGTAGATCTGTGTTGGATATTTGGAGCGTCAGTGTCAGTCGTTTTTACCATTTTACAGGGGGGAGAGATTGACCTGTCTGTAATACTGAGAGTGGAGAGAGGAGCGGTCATGAGAAACTTGTAATCCCTCCTGTCTACGCCCTTGACCATTGCAAAGCATCAGAAAATGGATGACTTCTTGCTCGTTAAACAATCCTGTTGAGTGATTTCCTTCCTAATTAAAACATTATATGCTGCTGGTTCTATAAAATACAAAGCATCTGTATAGATCTTTATTTAACCATTGATTATTTCATTTATTCATTTTCTCGAATGACAAAGTTGCCGATAAAGAAATCTGCACATGATGTGTTATTCTTTGGACTTGAAACAGTAAGTTCAAAGTCCTCTAATCAAGTTCATCACATAAAAAAATGACATTCATTATCTGTAGTAATCGGATTTCACCCCTCCCATCAACTGGCTGATTAATAGATACTCAAAAGCAAATGAGGAGGGGCTAGCATTGAAATATGCATTATAGCAATTAAAACATTCTAATTACTTGAATAGGGACTCTTATGTTTTATTCCTTCTATATCAATTTTGATGTTTGATAAAGTTTCAATGCCCTCTGATGCTATTTTATTGTGGAGTTGTAAGAACTGTAGAGAGAATGTAGGTTTGTTAGAGGCCTGCAACGAGACTCCAGAGATTTGCAAATCTGATCTGGGAATTAATTAAACAAACCAGGAAATTAATAAATTAAATAATGGAATTAATAAATCATCCAGATGAGCAGACTTTATAAAACCAAGACATATCCATGACTACAGCTTAACCAAGACACATTCATGACTATAGTATAACCAAAGGACATTCATGACTATAGGATAACCAAAGGACATTCATGACTATCGGATAACCAAAGGACATTCATGACTATAGGATAACCAAAGGACATTCATGACTATAGGATAACCAAAGGACATTCATGACTATAGGATAACCAAAGGACATTCATGACTATCGGATAACCAAAGGACATTCATGACTATCGGATAACCAAAGGACATTCATGACTATAGGATAACCAAAGGACATTCATGACTATAGGATAACCAAAGGACATTCATGACTATAGGATAACCAAAGGACATTCATGACTATAGGATAACCAAAGGACATTCATGACTATAGGATAACCAAAGGACATTCATGACTATAGTATAACCAAAGGACATTCATGACTATCGGATAACCAAAGGACATTCATGACTATCGGATAACCAAAGGACATTCATGACTATAGGATAACCAAAGGACATTCATGACTATCGGATAACCAAGACATATCAATGTCTATAAAAGTGTTTGAATTTATGTTTGTTGGAGGAGCAATAATACAAATAAAAGCAAAGACAGAAACAGCCAACCAGTGGCCTGTGTGCCAGTCAGAAATATATCATTTCATCAATCCTTTGGCTGTGGTTGTAACAAATTCTAATCACATAAACTGGCGCTCAACCTTAAAAGTCAAAAATGGTTTCTTTCTTTCCACACCAAATTGTGAAGATTAGAATAATATTGTTTTGTGTTTTGTGAGCTGTTTGAAAAAAAACATCATAAAAACGACAATAACTGCATTGGCATTAAAACAGAAACTAAACCAATAATTTTTTTCCTGAACACCTAAAAAATCAACCTTTGATTTTGTTTAGATACAATTGTTGTCAATTTCGGACACTCAACTCAAATTGTACACATCTTGACGTATTCAAACGGTAGCTGGTACAATAGTTCTCCAAGTAAAAGAGAAGTTAACGGAACCCTTCATCATGGCATTGTCTAGACTGGTCCCAAAACATACATTACTATTACTAGGCTAACAACGTTAGCCTCTCAAGTCAGACAGTTACTTCCTGAATCTTTAAATGGCTGCAGTATATGCTGTTACTCCAGGCCTGGCAAGACAAAGACCATCCTTTTCAACAACTACTTTTCAGTTGAGGTAAAACTACTTTGTTGCGCTTCAATTAGAGACAACCTTTACCCGCCTAACCAACATACACCTTGGATGGATCTGGCACATCCCCCCCCACACAGTTGGGAATAGTTTTGTAGATAATGTTCTCAACTGCAGACCCCAGAACCCTGAGTACTGATGGTTTTCGTTCTAGCTCTCTAGTCAGGAACTGTCTTGGTGGTTTCTTTTGTTTACATACTGATTAGTGGGCATTTGTCATTTGCCATGATAATATATCCACCTGACACATTCTTCAACTTCAGGGTTAGAGTTAAGGAGCAAGCAAAAACTAGGAAAACTCACTAAAGGGGCCCAAACGTAGGAAGAAACCACGCTCAGGGAGGTGACCAGTCCTCTTCCGGCTGTTCCGGCTGAACATTTTAAGAGTGTAAGTTATAATAATGAATAAATGTGGGTTGTGTCCAAAACATAGTTCAGAACAGAAGCATTTCCAGATGGACAAGAACAGGGACCAACCAGGAAGGGGAACTGTCTGAGTGGCAGCTGGAATTGTCAGGTGTTGCAACACAACCAGGAGGGCTTTAGACAGTGACAGCAACAAGCATTTCGAGTCTGGTTCTCCCGAGGTGTGGGCTAAGATTCCATGTTCTCCCAAGTTTAAACAAATCAGGACACAAGGAGGATTTAGACAGCGCATTCCATAGATTTTCAAGGATTTGCAATGGAGATGAAGAACAGACCGTACTCTCCCGGCACAATAATATAGCAGCGTAAAACCTTGGGGCTGAGACAGGGGGGGGTCCAGTGACACTGTGGCCCCATCCGAGGGAAGCAAGGACAACAAACCCAAACTCAGGGTCATACATCTGAAGTCCCTTAATGAGAGGGAAGAATGTGCTGTGTGAGCCAGCCAGCTGCAGCGACATGGAGGTATAGTCCATAGAAACAGGGATCAATCGCTCCTCCTTTCGTCACCGGGGCTTTTGGGGGCAAGGTCTCCGGCTACACACGGCTGTGACTGACGGCCGACATCTTGCTCTCGTGGCCGTAGAGAAATGTGGCAGCGATGACCAGCACTGTCCCTAGGAAGAACACACTGGGGAAGGAAAACACACTGGGTTAGCAAGAACACACTTATTTGGTGCTGTAAAATGGGGACTGTGTTGAGGTTGTAAGGACACAGATCCAGCAGGAGGCAGTAAATTGAGTATTTAAACAGCGCTTTACCCACTCCCCCATTCTCACCCTCTCCTCCATTCACCCACTCCCCCACACACCCATTTACCCACTTCCCCATTCACCCACTTTCCCATTCACCCCACTCCCCCATTTACCCACTTCCCCATTCACCCACTCTCCCATTCACCCCCACTCCCCCATTCTCAACCACACTTCCATTCACCCTCTCCATTGAACCATTGGACCAAGACGGAACTGTGTGTGTGCCTGTGTGTGTGAGTGTGTACCTACCCAGTGGGATCAAAATCATTCAACCAGAAGTAGGATATGAGTGTTGACAGGATGATGGAAAGTGACGTGGCGAAGCCCTTCAGGATGTTGTCTGCATACTTAATGACAGTGGCTATGACCAAGCCACCCAGAGCCTGGAAATCACAATGCACAAAGGGTTAACAGTAAACACTCACACTCAGAAGGAAGTGCACGGTGTACACACACACACACAAAGAGCAATCATAACCCTGGGCACTAGAGTACACACGAATAAAACACGGCTTAACAAACAAGAATTTAAGTACATAACACAGTCTTAAATACACAAACACGCCTTCACACTTACTTGCACTTATACACACAAAACAACAGACTCCACACACTCTTCTGCTTCTGCAAGTCTTTCTTATTTTCTCTATGTTTTAATTTTTTTTTCATTCTTTTTAAATTCTTTTTAATTTTCTTTTAATTTGTTTTTAATCTTTGAATGTTTTATCTTTGTTTTATTTTTGTCCTATGTTTGGTAGCATTCTAGAATGCTAACTGGGACCAACAGAACAGAACACATTACTCCGATTCTTAAATCTTTGCATTGGCTTCCAGTCAGTTATAGAATAGATTTTAAGGTGATGCTTTTAGTCTACAAATCACCTAATGGTTTAGGGTCTGAATACTTATCTGATATGTTTGAAGAATATCAACCAAGCAGGCCTCTAAGATCTATGAATTCAGGCCAGCTAGTAGAGCCCAGAGTCCAAACTAAACATGGCAAAGCAGCATTTAGTAGCTATGCGGCACATAACTGGAACAAGCTACCAGAAGATCTTAGACATGCCCCAAACCTATCAATTTTCAAGTCCGGGTTAAAAACACTCATGTTTTCGCATGCCTATGACTAAGGGCTTGACCACACAATGGCCCTATAGCTTTAATAGATACTTTAAGAGCAACATGGAAACCCCATACCAGACTTCTTAATTTTCATTACTTTTTTAAAATCCTTCTTAATTTTCCTTTAAACTTTTATCTCTATTTCTTTTTTATTTTAATCTGTTTAAATTGATCCATGTCTGTTTTAATCAAACTGTTAGAATTGTATTTCTCTTTTAATGTTCTGTAAAGCACATTGAATTGAATTGCAAAGTATGAATTGTGCTATATAAATAAACTTGATTGATTGACACTTTCTTTTTTCTGCCTCATGACAGACTCCACACACACACTTCATGCCTCTTACAAGACACACACACACCATAATGATTGTGTCTATCTGTAAAATTGTGAGCATAAGCATTAAGCACCTGCAGGACCACGACAGCCCAGGTGAGTGAGTTGTAGCCCTGGAAAACGCCAGACTCCTCCACCCGCTCTCCGTCGTACACGAACACTCCCATTAGACCGAACACCAGGCCAAACAAACCTGAGACAGAGGACGGCAGGAGACAGAGGGTGAGAGGACGAGAGAGCAGCGAGGGGCCTTATGTGTTGAGGGACCCTATGTGTTGAGGGACCTTATGTGTTGAGGGGCCCTATGTGTTGAGGGGCCTTATGTGTTGAGGGACCTTATGTTTTGAGGGGCCTTATGTGTTGAGGGGCCTTATGTGTTGGAGGGCCCTATGTGTTGAGGGGCCCTATGTGTTGAGGGGCCTTATGTGTTGAGGTACCTTATGTGTGGAGGGGCCTTATGTGTTGAGGGGCCTTATGTGTTGAGGGACCTTATGTGTTGAGGGGCCCTATGTGTTGAGGGACCTTATGTGTTGAGGAGCCCTATGTGTTGAGGGGCCTTATGTGTTGAGGAGCCCTATGTGTTGAGGGGCCTTATGTGTTGAGGGGCCTTATGGTTCTCTGAAGGTCATTTTCAAGAGTCCCACTGCGTGATGCAGTTTACTACATGCTAGTGGTTTATTGTTCAGTGAGTTAAGACATTCGGCACAGGAGTGTTTGGAGTAAGACATTCTGTACTCAATGTGCCGCCCGCATGGAGAAACCGCGTGGAACCAATCAATGACCAAAACATGCTTTGAATACAATAAATGAGACGGACACTCAAACACACACGTGCCGTTCTAGCAATACTGACCCAGCTGAATGTTGCGGATCCACACACTCTGTTTAGACTCCTTGAGTATCTTCTCGAAATAGACGCCAGCGAAGCCGCTGGAGAAGCAGGCTATTAGAACCGCTAGCACCCCAACTACCTGGGAGCCAGCAGACAGAGGCTGAGGTGAAGGCCCGGCTGGGGCTTCGGTGGGCCACTGTGGAGATCAGCACACGTTACAGGAACACGCTGGCAACTAGGTCTTTGTTTAGAAACACATTTAGACCCTTTGTATTCAGACCCTTCAGTATCTGTAGTGGCACCTCCACTAGCTTTGAACACCTGATTGTGGGCAGTTTCTTCCATTCTTCCTTGTAGATCCTTCCAAGCTCTGTCAGATTGAATGGGAAGAATTGGTGAACTACTATCTTCAAGTCTACCTACAGATGATCAATAGGATTCTAGTCCAGGACCTGCCGGGCCCTTCAAAGACACAAACTTGTCCCGAATCCAACATTGTCCTGTCTGTGCGTCTTTGTTATGCTGAAAGATTAATCTTGTCCCCAATCTGAGCCAAAGGCTCCTTCCCTTAAACCAGACCAGTCTCCTTGTCCCTGCTGCTGAGAACTTTTCCATTTCTCAATGATGGAGAACACTGTGCTAACAAGACATCTGACATGTACTGTGAAGTGTGAGACCTTCAAAAAAGATAGGTGTCTGCTTTTCTGAATGATGTCCAATAATTTGAGTTTGCCACAGGTCAACTTCAAACAAGTTCTAAAGACATCAAAGGACACAGGATGGCATCTGAGCTGAATTTGTAGTGTCATGGCAAAGGGTCTGAATACTTATGCATGTATTGTTTTCTTTACATTTTAAATATGTTTCTATTAAGAATTATATTTTCATAATCTAGTCTATAAATCTATAATGCAGCAAAATGTGGATGAAATGAAGCAACCCGAGAACTTCCCATAGGCACTGTATATGCAAAATCCCCTCATCCTGGTACACAAAACATCAACATCCAATCAGCCAAGAGTGTTGGACAACCGGGACGGACCTAAAATAAACCACAGGTGTTTGACTTGTGGGTGCCACATCCCTTCACCTGTACGAAAGCGATGCCGGTCATCAGGACCAGCAGGGACAGCCACTGGTACAGCCCCAGCCTCCTCCCCAGCATGGACACTGAGAACAGGGCTGTGGTTAGGATCTTCAGCTGGTACGTCACCTGGTCGGGGAGATGAAACACATTTGGACCGAAAAGTGACAACACCATTGAATGCCAGCGGGACAGCACAAATACACAACCATTTATGTGGATACCAGCACACACAGACACGTGCGCACAGACACACACGCGTAGTTGTTTTACCTGGTAGGTGGCTGCATCCAGGTTGGACAGGGCAACGTAAAGCAGGTTGTTCTGGAGTGTGTAGATGCCTGAAGGAATGGCCAGCTTGAACGTCTCCAGGGGTTTGTTGATAATCTCTTCCTTCAGCACCCGATTCAAAGCTCGCATGCCGAAGTCTGACAGACAGGTGGCAAAAAAACATTGGTTTTGGTATTCTATCTAGGGGACAGACACAGAAGGTTGGTCAGGCAAAACAGACAGTCAGGCAAACAAATAGACGAACAGTTAATAAACAGACTGATTATAAACAATGAGACTGATGATAAACAAACAGACTGATGAAAAACAAACAGATAACAGACAGACAGATAAAATACAGTCAGGCAGAGAGACAGCTATACAGATATTAGACAGACTAAAAGATAGACAGACAGAAAGACAGACAGACTGACAGACAGACAGATAAACAGAAAATAGACAGACACAATATAGACAGTGAGACCGACAGAAAGACAGATAACAGACAGTCAAACTGAAAGATAACAAACAGACAATAGACAGACAGATACAGACAGTCAGACAAACTGACTAAAAGATAACCAACGGTCAGACAGATAAACAGATAATAGACAGACACAATATAGACAGTGAGACAGACAGAAAGACAGATAACAGACAGTCAAACTGAAAGATAACAGACAGACAAACAGATAAAATACAGACAAGTCAGACAGTTAGTTAGACAGACAGATAACAGACTTACTGTGGTCGTAGAAGACGAGCAGAATGCAAGCGATGATCTTCAGCAGCTCAGCCATCATGACGGCCGTGGAGGCCAGGTAGCGGGGCCCCTCGCCCTGCAGCGTGCGGGAGTACCTCATGGTGAGCACCAGCGAGGTGGTCTGCAGCACCAGCACGCCCAGGGACAGGTACTTCAGCCGGGACAGGGAGGTAGGAGGCTGGGGCATGGCTTTGTAGCCGGGCGCCTCACAGGAGTCAGGGGAAGGGGTCACGGGGGAATGCCCTGGGTTAGGCTGTGGGAGAGACTGGCAGACTGGGTTAGGCTGTGGGAGAGACTGGCAGACTGGGTTAGGCTGTGGGAGAGACTGGCAGACTGGGTTAGGCTGTGGGAGAGACTGACATACTGGCTTAGGCTGTGGGAGAGACTGACAGACTGGGTTAGGCTGTGGGAGAGACAGACATAATGGGTTAGACTGTGGGAGAGACCGACTACTGGGTTAGGCTGTGGGAGAGACTGACAGACTGGGTTAGGCTGTGGGAGAGACTGACAGACATACTGGGTTAGACTGTGGGAGAGACTGACATACTGG